>LPNX010636885.1:2872-30667 GCA_001517045.1 Pseudotsuga menziesii | reverse complement strand
TTTTTATGTTTTATGTAATCTTAATGTTATTTAACAAGATCATTAATGTGGAACAATCTTACGAAATTGTACAATTTTGCAATTTAATAAATTACAAGTTAAAAAAATTTACAATGTTTGCAAAATTGTCAATCAAACACATCTTACAATTTATAATGGAACTTACAATTAAAATGTTACAAAATTTACAACTTTACAATGTAAGATCTACTAGGTGCAAATTACAACTACAATGTAAAATTTGATTTCATATACAAAAAAATTTACAACTACAATTTTAAATTTGGTTTCATTTGTAAAAAAAATTACAAGTTTGCAAAATTGTCAATCAAATGAAACTTACAATTAATATCGATTGCAATCAGTAGATTTAATGAGAACGCAATAAATGTATGTGTTGTTCTTTGGATTGCATGTCACTAACAATTTACAAGTTTACAATTTACAACTTGTCTAGAATGTAACATGTAATTTAGAACTTTGCACAAATAGAGTGTGATATATATGTATTTGCACAAATACACCAAAAAAGCGTTACATAGACAAAATTGATCTTCCATAACATTGGTATTCCTAGGTATAGGTGTTCATGCACATAGAGTACATATGTGAATGCACATGTACTCTCATATATATGTTTACAAAAATTACATTTAAATACAAATGATATATTTTTGAAGAAATTTTGATTTGCTACATTTCAAAAGCATGTCAACTATGTCAACATCAAAAGTGACATATAACCTTCATTCATCCGGCCAATGGGTTATAGGAATGCATGTCTCCATAATACGATCATGGTCAGCTACTGACATCTTCCATATCTTTGGTTCACCCCTCTTCACCTTCATTTCAATGAGATGTATTTGGTCTTTCACCACCAAATGACTGTACTGACAAGATATATATCCAGGCATGAAATCTCTGTAAATAATATAGTCACCTTGTCTTCTCACTTTTTCAAAAACCTGGCCCATCACAACTAGGTCACCAACTTGGTACGTGAACTCTCCATTGACATAGGGCCGAACCAACCTACTTTTGATTTGTGTACACCGCATCAAAAAGTATGTCGCATGCTCAACATTTCCCAGTGGTGCAATTATAACAAATACATCACCTGCATCAAGATTTTCAAATATTAAACAATAAATATATATATATGCATGTGTACAGGACTAGAGACTTAAACATTCAATCAAGTATCATGTACCTTGCTTAACCAAATCAGAAACCTGATCATGATCTAGTGAAACCACTGCCTCGTCAGTGTGCATCTCTTCCCACGTCAAAATTGGATGTGACCCCTTTGTATTAAGAGGGACATATTTCCATTGTTTGACATATGCATCGTTCACGCAATGATCAAACCCCAGTCCATTGGGGTCAATGCAGAACTCACAAAAGCATGCATACTTCCTCGTTTCAATGGAAAATATGTCTCCCATGTCTTTACTGTGAACTGAATGCAGTTCTCTCGTACCAGGTATGGTCTCGTAATACCATGGCATGGATCTATTCACATCGCCAAGGGAAACATCCCAAAAAAACCTGCATCGAATAACAAACATAATATATATATATATATATATATACAAACACATTTATTAAATTCCAATTAAGTTGTTGTTTTTTCCTACCTGTGCACCGGCCTTGCTTGTTCATGACCTTGGTGACCCAAATTTTGTGTGCACCAATCAACTACTTCTGTTGAGCACTAGAGTCGAGAAGTACTATGACTCATTTGATACCTCTGAAGTGTTCGTTTCACTCATGCACCTGCGCCATCATGTTCACCCTTTCCATGCCTTGTTTCAAAAAAGCTCCATCTATGTCGAATTCTCGTCTCTTTGTAAAGGAGACTCAACCAATAAAATGAGTGTGCCGATTTGAACTGCCCTACACACCCATCTGACCAAATCCAGTGTTTTGTAAATGACACCTCGTTCTTTTTTAATGAATCATAAATCAACCCAAACCAGTGTTGAACAAACAACGTGTCATGCTCATGATCATCATTGACATAAAAATGGTATTCCTTGATCACATTGCAGGACTGAGGAGTGCTATCCCTACCATCAATGCTCGCTTGAGCATGTCTATAAAATACATGTACAAATATGGACACCTAGTTGGAGTGATAATACTCAATTTGAATCTCTCTCTGAGGAGCAAATGTGTAATTCTCAACAAATTCTACCATCGATAGGATTGTGCCTGGCGCAAAAACCTCACGAGAATGCTTAAATTCTAAAGCTTTCCACCTAGACCTGTGGGAGTGTTTAATGTATTTGTAATTATGACTTTGAAACTTGTCCATGAATTCTGAAATAGGAATATCATCCTTGAGCAAGTCGATCCTCTTAGACGGAACATGTGAAGAAGATGATGGATTCATGGAGACATACTCATATCTCTTCCATTTAACTGTGATATCTGACAATCCAGGGTGTGTTGGATCGATAAGAAACTTCCTATGGAACAATGCCAAATCACCACATTCATGGCATCTTCTCTCACCTACACACCTTTTATTGAAAAACACATTTTTAGGATTCCTATTGCATAGTATCATAGAAATAAAATCCCACACTGTGTGAGGAGCTGGTTCACCATCCCAATGTTTTTTGCAAAAATCCACAAATGTGTCATATTATAACTGGAATTCAATGTGGTATTGACAACAACAAGTGTCCCGAATTGTATTCGTCCTAATATACCACGGTTTCAACTTACTGTTCACATGGTAAATGAGATCTGGACATTGGGATTTGATTCTTTGAATTCCTTGAAGAAAGCAACTCTTGTCATCTCCATAACATGCTTGCAATGCTCCTTATAAATGCCTCTACCAGGACGTTGTCGCAGGACATGTTTTAGATCTGGTATAGCACGAGAATGGTTGTCCCAATACTCTATCACCTTCTCTCTGATTCCCTCTTCCATCCTGTCTTTATATGCTTCTCTGCATATAAGATCCCAACAAGCAGCTTCATCGTTTTCATCTTTTTTTACCCTAAATTTAGTGTATTTGTGTAGTGTTTTTCTTGAAACGTGGAGAAGCTTTGACATTGTTGTGACCATTCGATTTCTTGAGGTGATTCGTGCCACAATAGTAGTTTTAATTTCCGTATGAGCAACGCTGATATCAGTTTTTCTTGACTTTCAAAATGCAGATAGTGCAGTTGTTACATTTTTTGTTACATTCTCACATGCATTTTTATTTTTAACATCTTTAAAACCCAACAAGTTTGTGACACGTTTCATTTTTTCTGTTTTATCAATCCATGTAGGATTTGAGCTTGTGTAATCACTGATTGTTATTCAAAGTACAACTTGATTATGTTACTAACATGCTCTCTGATTGTCCGATCAGGGGTCGGGTTCCTGAGCTCTTATTGAGTGGCATCATCCAACCCTTTTAAACAATTAGCAGCCATTCCAATGTCATTGAAGCTCCCAATTTCTCTTGAGAAATCAGAGGGTGCACGATCCTGTGATGGCTGGCCAGGATATAGCAATAAACAAATACAAACTAAAAAATAAATACAAGATCAAGAATAAATACAAATAAATTATGCAAGCTCAAGAATAACATTTTATTTTACTTATCATATTGTCATTGTTAGTTAAAAAATTAGCAAATAAATTATACAAGCTTGAATAAAATTTTATTTTAAGTTTATCACATTGCCATTGTTTGTTAACAAATTAACAAATTAACAAATAAATGCAAACAATGGTGGTTGTAGTAGTAACTGGAGATGAATATGGACCCCGGTTTAAATCGGCTTCCTAATGGTTAAAAGGTAGTCACTCGGCCACCAAGGTTGTCTCAGGCTTGAGTATTGGGGCAGTACCCCTCACTTCATGGCGCAGGTAAAACTGCTAACTGCTTGGCCATAAATGACAGGTCTTTGGTTTTCCTCACACGTGGGAATCTAATCAATCCGGTAGGGGTTGTTTCCCTTTTCGCTTGGCAGGTCCTCTCATTGGCCAGCTACTTCGGGGTTCCTGTGGTACTCCTCATAATGATTTTTAGCGAAAAGCCCAAGTACTTCCCACAGTTTTTGCGGATGAGACTTATGTCCCAATCCGGATGTTATTAAGTAAATTAGGTTATTAAGTATGATTCCTAGTCATTTGTACAAGATTGCAATGTAATGTAATTGTAATTGTAAAATTGTAATGTAATTGTAATTGTAATGTGATTGTAATTGTAATTGTAATGTAATTATCATCATTATCATAATGTAATGTAAAATTGTAATTTGAACACTGAAAATGTTCATATACATGAATGAAATGAAGATTGTACATGTAATGTAATTGTAATTGTAATGTGATTGTAATTGTAATTGTAATGTAATTAAATCATCATTATCACAATGTAACATGGAAAATTGTAATTTGAGCACTATGAAAATGTTCATATACATGAATATGAAATTAAAATTGTACATGATTGTAATGTTTAATGTAATTGCAATTGTAAATTTTGTAAAATTGTAATTGTAATGTGATTGTAATTGTAATTGATTAATGTAATTCGAGACCATCATTATCATTTAATGTAACATGTAAAATTGTAATTTGAACACTATGAAAATGTTCATATACATGAATATGAAATTAAAATCATATTAAAATTGTAATGTAATTGTAAAATTGTAATGTCATGTAATTGTAAATGTAATGATTGTAACTTAATGTAATTGTAATTGTAATTGTAAAATTGTAATGTAATTGTAATGTGAACTTGTAATTGTAATGTAATTATCATCATTATCATAGTGTAATGTAAAATTGTAATTTGAACACTATGAAAATGTTCATATACATGAATATGAAATTAAAATTGAATATTAAAATCGATGAAAGGAGAGATAGGGCTATAGAAAAGCTGAATAAAATAAGTGCAATGTTAAGAGGAGTGAAGATGCAAGTCAACCTATGATGGTGCAATCAACTCCCATTGAGAACAATCTTTGTAATTTTTTACATAAAAATATATATATATGTGAGTCTATATTATCAAAATATAATTCATTTACATGTGAGGCTATATCATCAAATAATAAAATTCATTACAAGTATGTGAGGTTATGTGAGGCTAATGGATATATGCATATTCATTTAGAACTAGAGATATTATGTACTATATAATTATATATATTCATCAATCATTCTTTAATTTCATTGGACAACTAGAACTACTCATACTATAATACACTTAATTTTTATATAGGCAATTTAGTTTAGTGGTTTTAAACATTTTTTCAATTCTTTCACAACACATACCATTATTTCACAGGTGTACATAAGTGGTTTTAAAAGGTTGTATATATACATGCACATATACAATGTATATAAGTTTATGAATTAATTACAAAATTATAATTAAATTCTAAACAATTTAATATATATATATATATATATATATACAACACTATGAAATTGAATATATGAATATGCAATTTATGAAATTATATGAATATATGTAATAAAAATTATACAATTTACATACAATTATGAATACATATATATGAGTTCATACATGCACATACAATGTATATAATTTTATGAATTAATTACAAAATTACAATTAAATTCTAAACAATTTAGCATGTATATGTATAAAAATTATGAACTAGAACACTTTGAAATTGAATATATTCAATATGCAATTTATGCAATTATATGAAAATGTGAGTATGAAATTATACAATTTACATACAATTATGAATACATATATGCATATACAATATATATAAATTTATGAATTAATTACAAAATTATAATTTTAAATTCAAAACAATTTAATATATATTAAATATATATATATATATATATATATATATATGAACTAGAACACTATGAAATTGAATATATGAATATGTAAATACTAAATTATATAATTTACATACAATTATAAATACACATATATTCATACATGCATATACAATGTACATATAAGTTTATGAATTAATTACAAAATTACAATTACGAAATTATAATAAATTTTAAACTTGATTTAACATGTATATATATATATATAAATTATGAACTAGAGTTCACTATGAAATTAAATATATTATGCAATATGAAATTATATGAACTATACAACTAGGAAAAAAAATTATAGTTATGAATATGAAATTGCATAACTTTTAAATTATATGAATATTGTTAGCAATGGCATTTGATTCTCCCATCATAGGTTGATTTGCAACTTTTTCTCCTCTCAAGATTGCTCTTTTTCTCTTCTTTCTTTCTCTATCTTTCTCTCTTATTTTTTCGGTGTTGCTTAGATTCCTAGTAGATATTTTACTTCGACGCTTTTTGCTTCCCATTGTGATCAAGATCAACAATCCAAATTCACACCTACAACAATATGTAAACACAATGCTAAATTTGCATTAGAACACAAGCATTGTTTCAAATAGGTTAGCCAATTGTGAATGATAAAATTAGTAAGATGTTTATGTTTTATGTTTATATAGAATTTATTTAGGAATTCAGGTGGGAAATGGTGTTAGGAAGGTAGTTGAAATGACATTAATGCCATCAATGTTTAACTTCATTCCTGGCCACTTTTGTATGATTTTTTAACAAAACTGGGACCTCGATTGAGTTTTTTATAATTTTCTCGATCGAGGGTTTAATAAACCCTCGATCGAGGCATTTAAATACCTTGATCGAGATCTAGAGCTTGTTCGAGGGCCTAAAAAGCAGGGATTTAGCCCTCTTACAGGAAAATCAATGTTTCTCTGTGTTTTCTAGGGGTGTAAACGTTGCCATTCATGGCACACAACTGAGCGGAGTTCATACCGCTAGATTCACCACCGAATCCTCTATCCATTGAGGTATCATGGATGTGTTTTGGAATTCATATGGGTTTTTTTTTAATTAGTTCTAAAACTTACGCTTAGAAAACCTGACAACAACTTCGAAGAAGCTTAAAGAAAAACCCGCAGGGTAAAAAATTCGCATCCAAAAATTTCGAAAAAATACACAAGCCACACATTGACGCGTCGTCGTCAAAATGGTATCTTTGTTTTTTCAATTTTTTAAAATAGTGAAAAAAAAGCTGGGATGGACACACATGTGTATAAAATGATGCGGAAATCAAATGTGGTCGCTTTCAAAAAATAATAAATAATTGTATATTGCGAAATAAATTAACAAAAAAATATGCAGACCACAATGCATTTTGTCTAGATCATGCTCGTATATATGTATATATATATTAAATTATTAATGTAAGATTGAATTATTGGGGTTGGACATGAGCCACTTATTAACTTCTTCAAATTTTTAAGGTCACAAAGTTCATTAAATGCAAAATTTCACACATTAAATGACATCGGAATATTTAAAAAAAATATCATTGGAAATGCAACATAATATTCTACAATTTGTTTTTTTTACTGCAAATTGAAATTCACATGGCATATGTGCGTTTCGATGGATTTTGTCCAGCACATGAGTAAAAAATCAGGTTTTCATCGCCAAATTTGGACAAAAAGTGTTACCCACCTTCATGGAATCACCGCCATACAAATAGAGCCAATTGATTCTCTAGAAACATAATAGGTGAAAGCAAACTTTGCTAGATGGAAACATATTGTTGAAAGTTATGACAAAGGGGTAGTATTTTTGGAAGAGAGTGAACTAAGAATCAATATCTTGAGAGAGCAAGAGTAATGATTCTATGCTTATGATAAAATAAGGTAAACCAAGTTAAGGAAGAAACTTTGAAAATTAGAAAGAGGTTAAGAAATTAAAAGAAAAAAAATGCAGATGAAGAATACAACACCTACCCTCCTTAACTGTAGAGAAATTTCAGTTCTATATAGTCTTTTTTTTATGAGAAAGAGAGGTTTTGTTTTTGGTTGATGCTTTGGGAGAAGGGATACCCAATTATCTATTAAATACTGAACAATTTCTTGAGACTTATTTTTCCTACAATAGTGAAGAAAAGAATATAATGTGTGAGTTGTATCAACATGATCTTCCCCTTTTTTCCATAACACAAAGTGGAATCCAAATCCCTTTGTAGGGGACATTCAATTGAGAGCCTTCAAATATTTTATGAACAATTAGATTTTTTGGAATCTAGCACAAATGCTTGTTTTTGGATGATCCAGGAGGATATTGGTGGCCACCCACCTATTCCACTTGAACCTCCACCATTATTTCTTTCAGTTTTCCAGTTTCCTTAATTGTAGCACAATTTACTATTTTTGGCACTTTTCGGGCCCTAAACTTTCAGAGCCGTTTTGAGGCCTTAAACGATGTTTTTTCGACATCGAATGGTTGGGAAAATATGAGTTTATTCTAGATTCATTTTTATTTGTATGGATGTATTCCTTGAATAGATATTCTAATGATGTATTATGCACGTCAAACAGAGGTAGTATGCTAAAGTTATGACCCCGAGAAATTGATGTACCAAGTTACCCAATGGGGCCGACATTCTGGCGTTTCACCTCCTAGGGTTAGGTTTTTGGATCTATAGGGTTTCCATTGTTTCTCAATAATATATAGGCCTTCGAGCCTCATTGTAACACAGAGTTCAGAGTCATGTATCTGCCACATCTCTTCTCAGAGATAAGCTACCAGCACTCTAGCTAGTTTATTTCCATTCTGTATGTAAACAAGTTTTAGTTCTTTAATTAATGAAATTAAGTGTTATTATCACTGCATATTTGTTTCTATGGTTATTTATGTATTCTATTTCGTTCCTGCATAAATATGGATCAGTGGTATCAGAGCAATCTGCTCTTTGTTGATTCTTCTTTGCATGTCCCCAACGAGGGCAGGGTATAAAGAGTTAGGGCTTGATCTGGTTGAACCTTTGCAAGATCAGCCTCACAAATCTCGACGGCCACCCATGGGGGACGAAAAGAAAAATGAGGGCGTAGAAGATCCTATCAAAATGTTGCTCGAGGAGGCCCTTGAAAAACATAGGAATGCGATGATGGATAACTTCACCCAAATCCTTCAACGACTTCCCACTAGCAGCGCATCTGCATCTAGCAGCCACTCTGGAGGTGCAACCCATTTTAAGGTACAAGTAAACTTCGACATTCCCATATTTGATGGTCGAATAGATGCAGACGTCATAAATAGATGGCTGAATCTATTAGAAGGATATTTCTCTGTTCATGACTTTTTCGACCGGGAAAAGATTACTTTTTCACTACTCAAAGCCGCCCCCCATGTCAAGGACTAGTGGGAAACCTACTGTGAGAGAAAGGACGAGGAGGAACCCTCTTTGTTCTCGGCCGTACCCACTTGGAATTCTTTCTGAGATGCCATAAAGGGACAATATTATCCAGTGGGGAGCTATGAGGACAAGTACATACAATGGACTACACTGCGGCAACAAAAAGATCAATATGTGCATGAGCTGACGAATCTATTCCATACCCTGTGCACCAAGTTGGGTATCAAAGATTGAGAGAAATATTTTGTGCTAAAGTACCACAGTTGTCTACACAGATACATTCAAGAGGAAATGGTTCCTCGACATCTCCTCGCTTGGTACGGCATACCGGTATGCTGCCAAAATTGAGCAAAAATTCAAACGGAAAAAAGCGAGACTTTGGATCTGTGAATTAGAAGCAAGGGAAAGGTGCCCCCAAACAGTAGAACCAAGGACATAACCAAGGCATGGATTTTCAAGAAAACTTACCAAAGCCACAAGCAAAGAGAAACACTCCAAATCCGAAGAAGGAAGCGGGAAAGTGGTGCGAGTTCCATAAGAGCCCCACTCACAACACAAGTGATTGTAGGGCTAAGTAGTCACTGGTGGCTAAGAAAAAGGCTCTGAATCAGATGCATACACTGATGCTGAATCAGAACCTGAGAAGGGGAATGACAGAGGAGAGAATATTATCGATACAGAGCCCAACACCATAGTTGCCACCACGAAGATGCAAAAGTAAGAACTAGAATATTCAGAGGAGGAGGAGCGTCTTTTCCACTCCCAGATGTGGGTAAAGGGTTCCACGCTACAGTTCATTATCGATAGTGGGAGCCAAAAGAACCTGATTTCAGCAGAGGTCGTGAAGCAGTTGGGCTTGCCGAACACATCACACCCGCAACTGTACACCATTGAGTGGCTTCACTAAGGACGAGATCTCTGCATCAGCCAGCAATGTCGCCTTCCCCACAACATCAAGCCCTTCACTAATGAGGTATTATGTGATATTGCTCCTCTTGATGTTTGTGATGTATTATTAGGTCAACCATACTTATTGAAGTGATATGCTATGTATGAGTCCTGGCCTCACGCTGTTATTATTACGTTGGGAAATAAGTTGTACAAGATACCAGAGGTACCACCTCCTGTCGCTATCTCTTTGGTTACTGCAAAACAATGCAGTAAGCTCATTTCCAAAACTGGGAAGTTTGTTTTCTTGATGATCCACCCTCAGGGAAAGAAGAAGATCATGGCCACGAACTCCAGATAGGGCCCCTTCGCATGACAAAATCAAATGGACAAGGTCGTGGAGGAGTACCACAACATATTCACCTCACCCACCGGGGTGCCTTTGCATTGTCAGGTCAAGCACCCCATCGATCTGACCCTAGGTGTGTCGCTTCCCAATGGATCAATATATCAACGCTCTATTCTAGAGAATGATGAAATCAATAGGGAAATTCAGGAGCTACTACAAAAGGGTCACATCCGGCCAAGTTCATTGCCCTGTGGGAGCCCGATCGTGTTGATACAGAAGAAGGATGGAACTTGGAGACTCTGTATTGAAATCGGGCGCTGAACAAGATCACTGTCTAGAATAGGTACCCGATCCCACGGATTGATGACCTCCTGGACCAGCTTAAAGGGGAAAAATATTTTAGCAAGATAGCAAGATCGACTTAAAGTCTGGGTATCACCAGGTATCGATCGAACCGACCGATGTGTGGAAGACTGCCTTCAAAGCCAAGGAGGGCCTTTTCGAATGGTTGGTCATGCCTTTTGGGCTGACGAATGCTCTCGCAACCTTCATGAGATTGATGGATGACATCTTGCAGCCATTCACCAACTCATTCATAGTAGTGTCCTTGGATGACATCCTGATATTCATCTTGACATGGGAAGAGCACCTCCACCACATCCGACAGGTCCACCAAACACTGCGGCAACGCAAGTTGTGTGCCAATTTGGACAAGTGCACTTTTGGCATGACCCAAGTTCAGTATCTGGGATACATTATTGATGAGTGTGGGGTACATGTGGATCCAACCAAAATCCAAGTCATTCGGGATTGGCCATCCCCAACTACTCTAACAGAGCTTCGCAAATTTTTGGGCCTTGCTAATTTCTACCGCAGGTTCATGTTGGGATTCTCTCATATCACTTGGCCCTTGAGTCAAGTCACCAAGGGAGGAGTGAAAGCAAAATTATTCTGGTCGAAAACTCAATAGAAGTCATTTGCAGAATTGAAACATCGCCTCTGTTGTGCCCCAGTGCTCACATCACCAGACTTGCAACAACCATTTGAGATTGAGACAAATGCCTCTGACTATGCTATTGGGGCATTCCTTACTCAACAAGGTAATATAGTGGCATATCACAGTGATACATTGTCTGAAAAAGTCCAAAAATATCCCACTTATGAAAAAGAGATGTATTCCATTATACAGGTTTGCCGACAATGGAAGCATTACATTTTGGGGAAGGAAACGATCATCCACATAAACCACCAACCCCTGTAGTTCATACAGACACAAGGGAAGTTACAGAACAATCACCATAAGAATTGGTACACTTATCTACAACATTTTCATTTGAACATCAAGTACAAGGAGGGAAGCACCAATAATGTTGCAGACTACCTCAGCTAACCACTGATCATTACAATAGCCACCATGCTCAACTCTTGTGGGCACAAGACTTCTGATTGGCCGCTTCTCTACAAGAGCAATCCAAAATTCAGCCACACACAGGACGCTCTTGGAGGGACACCAAGTTCCAAATTTTCACCTGCAGAATGCACTACTATGTCACATGGGACACCTTTGTGTTCCTTCAAGCGAGCGTGCCAAGATGATTTGGGAAGCGCACTATAGTTGGGTTGCTGGGCATTTCGAGGTCGATAAGATAGTGGCAGTACTGCAGAAGTATTTCTATTGGCCAAACCTTTGATAGGACGTTAGGAAGTACATCTGATCCTGCACTGCATGCGCCATTGCCAAACCATCCATCAAGAAGCAAGGCCTCTATACTTCGTTACCTACTCATAGTCGACCTTGGGAATCCATCTCCATGGATTACATGTAGGGCCTTCCTTATACTAAGCACGACAATGACTGTGTGTTTGTGGTCATTGACAGATTCTCAAAGATGGCCATAATGGCAGCCTGCAAGAAGAGTATCACAGCAGAAGCCAGTGCTAAAATCTTCTTTGAACGAGTGAGGGTACAATTTGGGATCCCATAGTCTATAATCTCAGATCGGGACAACAGGTTCCTTAGTATATTCTGGTCTATCCTATGGTCAATGCTAGACACCAAGCTCACAAATTCCATAGCTTTCCATCCCCAAACTAATGGCCAGACAGAGGTCGTCAACAAGTTGATTGTACACATTTTATGCATGTACAACTCAAAGCATCCATGCACATGGGATGAGAGCCTCCCCTATGTACAACACAGCTATAACTGGGTCATCCACAGCTCAACCGACCATAGCCCCTTTCAAGTGGGCTTGGGATTCCAGCCACTCTGTCCCGTTGATGTAGCCATGCCATTTGCAGCTACTCAGGATGATTCAGCTCATATCCAGTCTGAATTTTCCAAGGTGAACAGCTTCATTGAGCACATTCAGCACATTCTCCAACAGGTTCATGACATATTCAACATATCCAATGCTAAGTACAAGTAGCGACATGATCAACATCGGGTGCAACACAACTTCCAGGTGGGCGACAAAGTGTGGCTACATTTGCAAAAGGAGTGCCTCGCTGGACCACACCGCAAGCTTCACACTCTCCGATATGGGCCATAAACCATCACCAAGGATATCGGGGACAATTCCTTCAAGCTTAGTATTCCAACATTCCTTGTTCTGCACCCATTTTTCAATGTGGACCACCTTTGGCCCTACTTTCCACCTCTACTAGACACATTAGACGTGGCAGAACAACTCACACCAACAGAGTTAAACACTGAATACGTGGAACAAGGAACAACTTATTGGATTCTGGACACATAGATCAAGAACACCCGCCAGCAGAATATCCATCTATATCGTGTTGTCAAAGCAGGCCAACTCCTTCACCAGGGAAAGTGGCTCACCAAGGACCAAGTTCAGCAGAAGTTTCCTCGTCTCATGGAGGAACTCAACGCAATGGGGACCATTGCTTCCTAAGGGGGTAGGAATGATCCAGGAGGATATTGGTGGCCACCCACGTATTCCACTTCGAACCCCACCATTTTTTCTTTCAATTTTTCAGTTTCCTTAATTGTAGCACAATTTACTATTTTTGGCAGTTTTCAGGTCCTAAACTTCTGGAACCGTTTTGAGGCTCTAAACGACGTTTTTTCAGCATCGAACAGTTGGGAGAAGATGAGTTCATTTCGAACTCAACATTTTCCATTTATGGATGTAGTCCTTGAACATATCTTTCTAACTATGTATCATGCACGTCAAACGGAGGTAGTATGCTAAATTTACGACCCCAGGAAATTGATGTACCAAGTTACCCAATGGGGCCCACATTCTGGCGTTTCACCTCCTAGGGTTAGGTTTTTGGATGTGTAGGGTTTCCATTGTTTCTCAATAATATATAGGCCTTCAAGCCTCATTGTAACACAGATTTTAGAGGCATGTAGCCGCCACATCTCTTCTCGGAGATAAGCTACCAGCACTCTAGCTAGTTTATTTCCATTCTGTATGTAAACAAGTTTCAGTTCTTTGATTAATGAAATGAAGTGTTATTTCAACTGCATATTTGTTTCTATGGTTATTTGTGTATTCTATTTCATTCCTGCATAAATCCAGATCATTGGATTCATGGAGAATATGGAAATCCCATGTCTATACTTGTTTCTCGCTTGAGATTAATCTCTTCACCTAAAAGAGTTGCTTCTATCCTTGAAAATCAAAATCAAATCATCCATTACCATTTGGATCGAGTTAATAATATGCAGATGGAATCATTACTTGGGATTCAATGTTAATGGGAATGTTTGACAGAATCACAAAAGGAAATAGAGCCTTTTGGATGCCCTAATTTTCTACAAGTACATAAGAGTGTAGAGTGATATACACACTGTATTCTTAGAAATGAACAATGTTGGATTGCAATTATATTATATTTTCTATTAATTTGGTTTCCTACATCCTTTTATCAGTCTTAATATACATGTCCATCTCAATAAGAAGAGATTGTAGGATATTCATCTTACAATTTCAACAATCTACACTAGTCTAGAGTCCATCCTGACTCGGACTAACTGTCAATTTGCATAGGGACATGAAACACCTTTAGTTGGGGGGCTATGATGGGCCTTGTTTTTCCATCCTTTCATCTACCTTTTTTTTCATATTTGCATCTTTTTTATTGATATACATCCTCACTTTCAGCATTCACCATTCCTATTCAAACTCCAATACAAAGATAATTGTTTAATCATTTATTGGAATTTATTTGGTGAATTGTTAAGCATATTGATGAAATTTTCTTCACTAACATGTAGGATGAATATTTTCTATAGGACGGGGTGTTCAATATGTTGCTACAGAACCCGATACCAAGTCTAAAATCAAGGTTTCTCCTATACTGTGGAACCCATTCTACATGTCCTTGGTGATATGTGGAAATAATTCCTTTTGTCTTGAGTCTATGATTGTTGCAACTCAGTCTAAGTTAATGTTGTTGTGAAAACATAATTGCTACAATTCTATTTGATACGTTGTTGCTATGGATTCTATCCTAATTCACATGTTTCCTCATCTACTTATCAACGGCATGCATATTGGTTGTCACAAATAATTCCATTAGTTGGTGTGTATCTTGGTATTGGAACACAATTGGTTGTTTAAAATAGAATATATATATTCTTTTGATTTTGAACCGTTTCAATCTTGTTTCAACACTATTGGATATATGAAAGGGGAGAACTACTTCGGTTGCTCCAAGTATAGTTTAATTAATTTGTTTTTATTGTTATGTTGTTTATTACTAAAATGGATTAAGAATATATGATTCTTAAGTGTATTTGTTGGTAGATGTATTTGATATATTTTTATCGGATTGTGCCTACAAAAGGACACGACACCTTTCCTGAGACACATGGGAGAGAAGAAAAATGTTGTAAAACTCGGTTTCTAAGAATAAAATAAAGCAATCCCATTTAGGTGTGTTTATGAGTTATTGAGAAATATTACTGTTGGGACGAGTGACTAGCTATTGAAGTCCTAGTTCCAGCATTTTTTTACAGAGGAAGGGCCCACTCTATAGCAATAGGTGTTTTTCATTGTTTGCTTTTTTGTTTTGTTTAATTACAGTTTGGATTATTGCAGTGTGTATTTTATTTCATTGTATATTGTTGTTATAGAATTGTATTGCTACAGAACTATTAATCAGTTACCTACTATAGAACTTTAATTATACCAATGAACATATATGCTAATAATATTGTGGTTAATGATAAATATATGTTTGAATGTTATTTACTTTTTATTGGTTTTTATTTATTTATTTATTTGGACTTTAGTTTACTAAGAGAAGAACTAGGTTTATGGGTAGGTTGTAGAAGCATAGTAGAATTCATAATTACACTTTTTATGAAGGTCTACATATATTTGGCATGATACCTTACAAGCATATCAACCTCGGGTTGACAGTTAAAAGGACTAGCAGTTGGATTCCCTACTGGAATTAGTAAGTTTTATAGTTATCCCATCAAAAGATCCAATCCTGGAGTAGAGAAGCATGCCCAATCAATATGTGTTTTCTTGGTGATAAATAATAGAGAAAACAATTTGATGTCCTGATTATTATTGGAATTGAAACTATTTTCTTGTATGTGGGTGACACTCAAGAATAGGCCGTGACAACCAGTCAATAAGTAGAGAATGCAATGAACAAATAAATTTCCATAGAGTATTCAATGTCCATGTTGGTGAAGTGAGTGGGATGTTAGTCCCTTTGTTTAAGGATCATATGGTATCAAAGCAATTGAATTAATGGCCATGCTGTAGCTACCATAACTTTGAAGAGAAATTAGGCCTAGAATCTGTAAGGATAATGAAAATAGGAGTTCCTCCTCAAATTTTCTAGACAACACATCAACCACCACATTTTATATACCCTCCTTAGATATAATCTCATAATCATACCTCAACATCTCAGTATCCCACGTATGCTTCTTTAGCTATGTCAATGTTTTTCTGAAGAAATATTTTAAACAATTATGTTTATTCTTGGTATAGAAACACTCCCCTATCAAATATCTCTTTTTCATAGGTATATTTTCCCAATTTTTTATGACATAAATTCTTATTAGTGAATGCCAAAGGTTTCCTTGCATCAGTACTGCTCCAAGACATCTTCTCAAGGTATCAAATTATAAGAGAAAAAGGCTTAGTAAAATTTTACATTGGTAACACTAGAGAGATGCACATAGAATCCTTCCAGGATAATAATGATTCCTCAACTATTTCACTCCATAAAAGGTATTATTTTTTATCACTAAATTTTAAAAACCTGTAATTTTTCCATAGTTTTCACAAACTTTTTGTTGTGGCCTATAAATCCTAAGAACCCATGAAATCTCTTACAGGTCTTGGGCTGTGAAAAATATTGCATTGTTACCACTTTATTGGTTTCCACCCATATTCATCCCTGACTCACAATATGACCCAAGTATTCAACCTCAAAATACCACAAAATTGCATTTGAAATTCTTCACAAATAACTAGTGGTATTTAAATAGTTGCAAGGCATGATCTACACGCTCTAGGTAGAATTCCCATGTTGTGTTGTATGTCATCAAAGAAAAAATATACAAAATTATGGATCAAAGGTTGGAATATATTGTTCATGGGGCTCCAAAAGGTGGATGGATCAATACGAATGCCAAAACGCACCACTAAAAACTGATAATGACCTTCATGCATGTAGAAATTTTCCTTAGCGATGTCTTCCTATTTCATCCTTATTTGCTGGTATCTTGGATGAATGTCTTGTTTACGGAAAAAATTCGGCTCCATGAAGCTAATACAAGAGATCATAAATGACTAGGACAAGAAATTTACCTTTTATAGTTAACTTATTGAGCACACTAAAATCAATACACATGTGCCAAGTTCCTTCCTTTTTCAATACAATAACAACTAGTGAGGATTGAGTGCTTGTACTAGCACAAATGGTGCTAGCCTCCAAAATATCCTTAATGATATTTTATATTTCATTATTTTTTGTGCAAAGGGATGCTTATAAGGACATATATTGGGGGTTAACTCTATTCAATTTGTTGAATACCATGGTGATTATCTCCATAGGAGGGCACTATATATTTCAGTGTTTCAAAAACATGTTAGTCTTTAGAGAGAACTAGTTGCAAGCCAAGCTAAATATCTTATGGGGGCGATTCCACTACTTGTATGGAATTGAGTTATGCAATAATGCTCAAGTTTTGTTTCTTCAATAGATTTTCCATAATGTATGAGATTTTAAATTAAGGAGAATTGGCAAGGAATGAGGGATTGTACTAGGAAAGATGGTCCCAGCCTCCAAAAACTCCTTAATGATATTTTATATTTCATTATTTTTGCGCAAAAGGGTGCCTATAAGGACATATATTGGGGGTTAACTCTATGCAATTAGTGGAATACCATGGTCATGATCCCAATAGGAGTGTGGTCAATATTTGGGTGTTTCAAAAACATGTTAGTGTTTAAAGAAAACTAGTTTCAAGTCAAGTTGAATGTCTTATGGGGGTGATTCCACTACTTGTATGGCATTGCATTGTGTAATAAAGCTCAAGTTTCCTTTCGTCAACAAATTTTCCATAAGGTACGAGTTTTTAATTTGAGGAGAATTTGAGGTGATACCCTTGATATTATGTATGTCCCCATCCTTAATGAAACTAATATATATATATCCTTGAAATAAATGGTGATAGGAACCAAAGAATGTAGTCATTATCCCCCCAAAACTACAACACAACCACCCATTTCCATAAAAAAACATGTTCCTTTTAAGATGGTAGTCACCTATTTGAAGTTTGAAATATTCACATCGCACCCCACATTTCATCATATCTCCATTTTGAACCATAATTTGGAAATTTTGTATAGGATGGACATAGTAATTGGTATCATAATTTTTTGCTTGTACTCTTCGGTGAATAATATTCTAGGTGCCAACATTTTCAATCAGTACAATTACTTTGCAATGCTTAATGTGGCTAATCAACTTCAAAAAACCTAACAAGACATGGAGAGATATTTTGTCTTACTCACTAGAATATTTCAAGGTGGTGTAAACTTCCATAGGAATAGAAATATACTTTACTTCTAGTTTCTTGGTGTCTTCAATTATTGTTTCTTCTAAATTATAACATTGGGATACATCTATTTGGAATACCTTATGTTATTTACATTTATGCCCTCTGAAATACACTTCCTCACAGCTATAGCAAAGTTTGAGGTGTTGATGTTCTTCCATCTCTTATTTATACAACTTTTGGATTCTTAATTACAAAGGGTTGGAGATGTTGGGGGCGGGCTCCATGATGGGAATATTGTAATTAGTGAATGGAGGTATTTTTCTTTGGGAATTGAGCACCATATTTGATTCTCTAGTTATATCAAATATTCTAATCATTTCATTTTGACATGTGCTCTAATGGAATCTTTGAGCCCACCAATGAACATACTTTAAAAAATTAATTGGAGAGGCCCTCAATATGGATTGCTAATTTCTAAAAGATTGTAATTGTAGAAGGAGCAAGTCAATAAAGTCGACTTGAAAAAGGACCGACTTATTCGATCAGCCGACTTAGTCGATCAGCCGACTAAGTCGGTCGGCCGACTGAACTAAGAGATTAAGTCGGCCACCTAAAGGTCGCGTCGGTTCATCGAACCGACAGGTAGTTATTTTGTAACCGTTCTGTAATCATATATATTAGGCTGTTGAGCCAGATGAGAATTCAATTCAGTTGTCTGTATTGTATGGACTCATTCCATCATTATAATCTATTTAATTCTATATGTTCTTATCTCTTGTCTCTGTTTTATATTTATGTATGTTTTAGAGTGTATTATTGGTAACCTTATGTGATTTGTGAGATTACAACATTGGTTCTGTTTCCATTATTACACGACTGGAATATATGCTAACATATGATACCAGAGCAGGAGATTAAGGACTGGTGGGAAAGTAAAATTGCAAACTATTTGCAGAATTACGCAAGAAGAAACAGATTAACAGTCGCAGAAGCAAAAGAAAGATTTTTCACAGAGATGCATGAAAATTTTGTCGAATCAGTGTCCCAACTCTTGAAGAAACTTCTGGATGAGAAAGCCGGACGAAACTAAAGAACAACAGTTGCTGGAAAAACTGATCCGAGGAGGTAGAACAAATTTGTCGGAGTGGTTTGAGAAAATCGCCGAAGACTTCTATGAGGAGCAAGCAGTCGAAGACAGAACTTCGGTGGAAACCGTCAAGGAGAAATTTTACACAGATTTCACCGAACAATTTTTGTGTTCCCTACCGACCTTTCTGTTCAAATTCTTGATCGAGAAAGGAGCATGACACATTGTTGAACCTCGTCCACCACTGTACGAACAACCATCAAACACTAACTGGGGGGAGAAGCAGAGGAAGTGGGAGAAATTCATTGCAGAAAGGGAGTGGGAATACTTCCTAAGCAAATAAATTGAACTATTCGGGATTTCTAAAAAGCGTCAGGTAGGCTATGGGGGGGTAGCTAGTCATATGTTGAAGATAGAGTATAGTGGATCCTAGTCGACTCAAACCAGATAGCAGTCACCAATAATGAGAAGTCGACTAAAAGGGACCTCAAGAGAATAGTATCATACGAAATTATGTCAGACATTTAGAAAATAGAAAGGGAAGAGAGACACCAGAGAAGGGAGGAAAGAAGAGCCTTAGAGCTGCACAGAGGACGAAACCCTAGGGAGAACGACCAGAAAGAGAATCCGCCAGAGTCGGGTCATGACCGACATGAAGAAGGCGTGGAACAAGAAGCGTCCCCTAAAGAGGAAGAATTGTGGATAGAGCAGCCAGAAGCTCTCCAGCTAAGATCTCCCAATGAAGGAACAACCCTTTCTCCATTGAATCCGCGTACTCGAATATACAATATTGTCGAAGAAGACCTTCGACTACGAGCTAGTTATTTCAGCATATGGAGTCGACTAGGTGACGAAACGTACACTGGATGACACCTTATTATACGTCGACCAGTGGAAGGGAACTAGGTGACCTTTCAAGCCGAACCCTCCCTCCAAAGTATCCACTTTCTCTTATCGACACCTGAAGGAGCGCCCCCCCCACCCCCCGCCAAATACAGCTTTAGAGGAAATAGAACACTCAGAACTGCGAATAAATAATTGTAGTGGACCATCGATAGCAGAAGTCGACATCAAACAACTGCACGTCGACGAATAATCGACAACCTATGGGAACGAAAGTTCTGTTGACCAGAATTCCACAGACACGAATACACCAATAACCCCACCACCCTCATCACCATCCCCACCTCCACCGCCGCCACCTTCTGAGATCAATGACAGTGATTCAGACATGGGTCATGGATCGACTCACATTCCTCTTTATGAGGGAGATGAGGACCCCAGATGACATTGGTTCGTCTGCGAGTCGACCTGGGAAGCAAACCAGGTTACAGATGAAGATAGACAAATGGCACAGTTCGCAGGGGCCTTAAGGAAAAGGGCATTAATGTGGTACATGACCTTTTTGAAAAGACAACCCAGAGAGACAAAATCCGAGATTAAGGCGCAATTTTTGTCATTTTTCAAAACCCCAGATGCTAAACACCTGGCCGCAAAGAAGCTTAAAACCACATCACAAAAGCCAGGGGAGACTGTCCGCGATTACGATAAATGTTGGAAAGACCTACTAAGCCAGATGGATTACGTTATAGATGAATAGTTACTAATCCAATGGTTTCTTACAGGGATATCTCAGAAAGTACGCCGACACATCAATCTGGAGACATTCAAAACTTACGAAGATGCACTAACAAAAGCTCTTCAGGTGGAGATGGACGAAGACATACCTGCTTACCCCACGGACCACAGATTGGAAGAACAGCTTGAGAACATACAGAAGTCTCTGAAGGAACTAAGCCTCAAGAATTAGGAAATATGGTGTACCAAATGCTTGATGACCGGTCATTCGAAAGATAACTGTCGACAAGAATATAGCCGACAAGACGTTCGATTTGTATAGACCAAGTCCTTTTGCGACATTTTCCAGGAACATGGAGATCACTCTACAAAATACTGTCCGTTTAACATGAAGAATGGAAAGGCCTCCTGGTGTGCCATCTGCGAGACCAAAAGTCATAACATGGCTGGCAGCCAGTTAAACCTAAAGAACCGACAGAACTATCAGGCGGTCTACCAAATGAATGCAGTGGCGCAACATAATGAGCAAAACAATCTAGCAAACGATCATAATGGAAAAAGATACGACAGTCGACGATATGAGCGTCGGTACGACAATCGATGCCAAGGATATGGAGGAAGAGGTCGATTCCCTGGGAATCGCGACACACGACCACATCGACCCATCCAGTGCTTCACATGCTACAAAGAAGGTCACCGGTATGTAGACTATCCATACAAGCAGCAATAATTTTAGGGGTGAATTTTAGCCCAGTGGGCTATTTTTCCATGTTTTTCTCCCAAAACAGATTCGCCATTTTGCATTTTTTGAAGCCCTGTTTAGCCCAATTTTGATGGGGTAAAATTTTTTCACCCTAAAAATCGCCAAATTATTATATAAACGATATAAAATCCTTGAAAATTAAAATATTTTTTGAAAAATATCGCCAATCATTTTATAGTTGGTGTTTTAAGAATTGGTAATATTCGCCAACATTTATACACTTTTAAATAAGTATGGTTCCTTAAAATCATCCCTGCATACAAGGACAGGACTGATCTCAAATTCTGTACCCACTGTGGGGTAGGGGATCACTCGCTAGAGGATTTCCCTACCATGTTAGAAAAAATTAATACCAAGAAAAATGTTAATGTCTTGTCTTGTGTGCAAAAGAATGATGTAATAACCACAAAAAATTTACATATTGTAACTCGACAAGGAACAAAAACAGGACTTGATAACCCCAGAATTAGTAATATTAAAAACACAAACATCTATCCTGACCCATTGAAGGAAAAACAAACATATAAAGAAGCAACTCACGTATTTCAAGAAATTGCACGACAAGAAAGCACGACTAACAGTCGACCCGACACAATAAATCAATTAATCCAACTCGTTCAAACAGACAAATCAGTCTCTCAGTTCATTGAATTGCTGCATGAAATAAAAGATACCAACTCTTAGAAACAAACAAAAAACATCCGCAGCTTGAACCAAAAAGACAAAAGTGAGGCCGACCCCCTTGTCGACCTGGAAATCGAAGGTTACCACGTCCGACAAGTAGTGCTCGACTTTGGCTCACAAGTAAATATCATGACTCATGACACTTGGGAACAGATGGGTAGACCTCGACTCTATGAGTCAGGTATATACTTGAAACTCGTCAACCAAGGCCTAATTGAACCCATTGGAGTCTAGAAAAACGTCGACACAACCATCAAAGGAATATTGACTAAGGTTGACTTCGAAATCATCGACCCAAAGGAAGGATCCAGCTCCTTCCCAGCACTAGTCAGTCGAACTTGGGGTAGAAAGATGAAAGCATCCATATCCTTGGACAAGGAATGCATCAAACTAAAAGGAAATGGTCAAAAGTTCATTGTACCCATTCATCCATCCCAAGGGGAACCTTGGACCAAACCAATTGATGAAGAAGGCGACGTCCGACAACTCTATCAAATCCACAACAACGCAGACTACACATAACCAAACACCTATGGAGAGCTTTACTTAGGTAACCAAGATTCAGTTGGTTAACTTAGACGCTGAATTGTATGACTGGGAGATCGAAAACTACGAAACATAAGCAAGAGGGTGTTGGACTATACAAAAAGTGCAGAAAAATCCCACCCGACAGTGCTTCATAGTCTCCATTTTTCCAAAAATCTTCGAAAAGAAAATAAGGGAACACCCTACCTTACAACCAAGCAACTTGAATACTACACAAATACCAAGGTATAAGGAGAGGGAATCACCAGTTGTGCATGTCGAGCAAGTATCTAAAAACATTGGTGAACATGGCCGACTTCAAAGCCTAGTTGAAACCTTTACAGGTCAAGTAGCTAGATGGTGGGATACCCATCAGACAAGACTACAGACCTGGACAACTACTTCGACTTACTTTGTCGAAAGGTTTGGAGGAAAGAATTTAACCCAACTAGCTTCCATACCTATATTCACTCAAGGGAAAAACTCAGAAGAACATATCAAAACCTATGAAAAGGAGTGGAGAAGACTTGGATACAAGGATGAACAAGCGTGGCCACACTTATTCCCATCAACCCTAGTTGACTTACCAAAAAAATGGTATAAACTGGAAGAAGCTAGAGGTGAAACCTTCTTATGGCACGAACTCTGGGAAAATTTTATTAAAGACTTCAACTTCATACCTCAAAATGAAAATTTGGTCGAGACAGCAAAGCAAATTAAACAATTTATCCAACCGACCGAAAACCAACCCCTTCAAGACCATTGATAGACAAGGGACTGTAACAATATACAGGCATATTCAAGACCACATTCGACCCGCTTACAATTAGAAAATGAAAACACAGAAGGCAAGAGCTTCAGATGGAAAACCAACCATGCTGAAACAACAAGACCTATCTGCACAATCATGAAAGTCACAACAACTGAAAAGCAAGATACTGACATAATGACTGCAGCCGACTTCCCTGCCACATTCTCATAGTTCAACGAAGGAAGCCGACCGATCAATGAAGACAAAGCACCAGAGTGGCTAGATGCCAAAGTAAAAACTAAAGAAGTCGACATCTCAAATGATGATCGACCAAAACTAGCAAAAATTGGTGACTACTGGAACGAACAACAGACCACAGAGATAGTGAACTTACTAAATGAGTTCCAAGATGTCTTTGCCAGGGATTATAAAGACCTAAAAGGCTTAGTCCACGAAATGGGAGAAATGAAAATTGATACTAAACCTGATGTTCGACCTATCAAGAAAAGACCCTATAAACTAGCTCACAAATACAAGGAGATAGTCAAAAAGGAAATTGATAACATGTTAGCAGCAGGAATCATCTACCCTATCGACCAATCAGAATGGGCAAGTCCAATGGTCGTACAACCCAAGAAACATGACCCGACCAGGCTAAGAATTTGTGTTGATTTCAGGGAACTAAACAAAGTAACACTGACAGACCCATTTCCCACTCCTTATGCGGATGAAATCTTGAATGAAGTTGCAGGATATGAATGCTACTCATTTACAGATGGATTCTCAGGCTATAACCAAGTACCAATAGCTAAAGAAGACCAGAAGAAGACAACATTTGTGTGTGAATTTGGTTCCTTTGTTTACAAAGTTATGCCTTTTGGACTAAAGAATGCACCTGCAGTGTTTTCTCGAATTGTTGTCAAAACATTCCAAGAATACATCTATAAAACCATGGCAGTATACTTCGACAACTGGACAATATACTCCACCTTAAAATATCATTCCAAATGGCTCAGACTTATGCTGGAGAGATGTAGACAGATTCAACTCTCCCTAAACATCAAGAAATATATATTTATGACCCCCATCGGGATACTATTAGGTCACATTATCTGTAAGGAAGGTATCAAAGTCGACTTTGCAAAGATTAAAATTATCCTCGACCTGAAACCACCAGTAAACCCCAAACAAGTCAGGGTGCTACTTGGCCATACAGGCTACTACAGAAAATTCATAAGATACTATTTAGATATGACCTATCCTCTTGAAGAACTATTAAGGGAAGATCAAGAGTTTAAGTGGACATAGGAATGACACATCTCATTCGAAAAACTGAAAAGAAAATTAGTCGAAGCCCCCATCTTAAAGTTTCCAAACTGGTCTATCAAATTCCATGTCCATATTGATGCATTCGGAATAGCAATAGGAGCAATCCTAACTCAACCAGGAGATGATGGAATGGATTATCTCATAGTTTAGAGCAGTAGAAAATTAAACAAAGCTGAAAGAAACTATTTGACCACAAAATTAGAAGCCCTCAGTATGGTCTTTTCCCTCCAAAAGTATCGACATTATCTCTTAGCTAACCCATTTATATTCTATACCGACCATCAGGCCCTAAAGTATATTGTTAATAAACCACTCCATCATGGAAGAATTTGTCGATGGCTACTTCTCTTCCAAGAATTTGAGTTCGAAGTCGTTGTCTGTCCAGGAAAGTTAAATGTCGGACCCGACCATCTATCCCGAATCAACACAGGAGAGGAACCAATCGGAGTCGACGAAGACTTACCTGATGCACATTTATTTCACATAGAAGCAGTACCAGTAGAACTAGAATAAATATCTCAGTTCTTAGAAAATGGGCATGCACCAGAAGGTATGAGTACCAAGAAAAAACAAATCTTAGCTATGAAGGCTGCACCATACAGTCTCATTAACGAATTTTTATACAAAATAGGATTAGACAACATCCTCAGAAGGTGTGTACTCGAACATGAATGAGACCAAATCATACATGAAGCACACTATGGACCTGCAGGAGGACATTTCCAAGCAGCCACAACTGCAAAGAAAATCCAACAATCAGGATTATTGTGGCCGACACTCCACAGAGATTGCAAAAATTTTGTTATTCAATGTGACAGATGTCAACGGCTTGGTCGACCCCTGCCTAGTACAGAAATGTCCTTGATATCAGTAAACCCCAGTCTTACATTCGAAATCTAGGCCATATACTTCATAGTACCATTCCTTATCCCAGCAAAAAGATCAGGTGCAAGGTATATTATTACTACAGTGGAATACGTTACTAAGTGGGAAGAAGCTGAACCTGTCGATACATGTTCTAGTGAGATAGCCGCTAAATTCATCTATGAAAATATCATCGCTAGATTTGGATGCCCACTAACCTTTATTAGTGACCAGGGGACACACTTTATTAACAAAACCATCAAAACCCTAACCGACCAGTACAACATATCATCCTCAGTCGAATGGAGTGATTGAAGCATTCAATAAAACATTAACAAAAGAGTTAACTAAAATATGTAATGCTGACAAGGATGACTGGGATGAGAAAATACCTGCAGTCTTATGGGAATACAGAACAACCTATAAATGGTCAACCGACCAAAATCCATTTTGACTAGTCTATGGACAAGAAGCAGTAGTCCCACTACACTTCCATCAACAGACACCTATTATTGCACAACTACTACATGTCGATGTCGAACAAGGAAGGAAGGACCGACTATTTCAACTCAGCAAGCTGGAAGAACACTAACTCATGGCTATGCAACACCAAGAAATACAGAAGCAATAACAAAAAGCATGGCATGACCGTAACCTCAAGAACAAAAACCTTTCGGTCGGCGACCTTTCCTTACTTTATAATAGTCGGGTCAAAGGAAAACCTAAGAAGCTCCACACATAATGGATGGGACCTTACGTTGTCGAAGAGATACATCCCAACGGATCATTCTGACTGAGGACGTTACAAGGCCTAGTATTTCACAAGCTCATTAATGGAGCCCGAATGAAACATTACAGAAACTAACATCTATCAGTTCTAAAAATTTTAAAAATAAAAAATAAAAAATCATATAACGACCATAACCGGCAACCAAAATCCATAAAAAACTAAAAATTCCAAAAACAAAATAATACCCCACAGACACGAAAACCATGACAGGACATTACTATCTCGACAACCACCATCATGACCATCGACCACTCCTATTAACCATTTTCATCACCGACACCGGCCGACCACCTCGACAGTCCGATCGCGCATTCATGACCTCGAGCACCGAAAGAAAATCACCATTAGTTCACACTCACGTATTCCAGCTGGAACATCACGTCTGCCATTAATACATCCATTACCGCACACAAACACACCATCGCCTATAAGTATTGGACCGTCGAAGGTTCATTCACCACAAACTTTACACACAGAGCATCATAACACCCAGTCGACCAAAAGCCAAGAAACCCATAGTGACATTGACCAAATCGACACAATGGCCCCTAAACAAACCAGAGCCTCAACTAAGGCCAAGGAGATATAGGCTGTGGATACACCTTTAGTCCGCAGACTAAAAAACATAAAAAATGCCAAAGTACAAGAAGGGCCATGGAAAAAGCTATGGACCGAAATACAAGAATGGGGCTTTGTCGAAAAAAAGATGACTC
This sequence comes from Pseudotsuga menziesii, assembly GCA_001517045.1. Classification (NCBI taxonomy): domain Eukaryota; kingdom Viridiplantae; phylum Streptophyta; class Pinopsida; order Pinales; family Pinaceae; genus Pseudotsuga; species Pseudotsuga menziesii. The sequence goes on along the minus strand of LPNX010636885.1, from coordinate 3,109 downwards.
AAGCAGCAGAAAAAGTCAGACGCAGCACCCTGTTTGGATATGCCAATGCACCGTTGATGGCCAGTTTTCGTGGCACAAAGGAAGCTACTGTGAAGTTCATTATCAGTCGATATCAAAACAGCTGATTCTACTTTGATGAGCCGATCGACATATCTGGAGATGTCATCTCCAAGTTAACCGGTCTCTCTAATAAAGGAGACCCTGTACCAGTCAAAATTAAATAAGGACTAGTGTTGG
>LPNX010636865.1:128350-144718 GCA_001517045.1 Pseudotsuga menziesii | reverse complement strand
GATGATGATGTTCATGATGATGATGGTGATGATGATGATGATGTTCATGATGTTCATGATGAGGATGATGATGAGGATGATGATGATGATGATGATGATGATGCTGATGGTGATGATGATGATGATGATGATGATGATGATGTTCACGATGTTGATGGTGATGATGAATGATGATGAATGATGATGATGATGATGAAGGTGATGATGATGATGATGATGATGATGAATGATGATGATGTTCATGATGTTGATGGTGATGATGATGATGATGATGATGATGGTGATGATGATGATGATGATGATGATGATGATGATGATGTTGATGATGATGATGACGGTGATGATTATGATAAGGATGATGATGATGATGATGTTCATGATGTTGATGATGATGAACACGGCGATGTTGATGATGATGATCGATGATCAATGATCATTGTGATGATGATGATGATGATGATGATGAAGATGAATATGAAGATAATGACGATGATGAACATGTTGTTGATGATAATGATGATGATGACAATGGTGATGATGAGGAAGGTGATGATGATGATGATGTTGATGACGACGATGGTGATGATGATGTTCATGATGTTGATGGTGATGATGATGATCATGTTGATGATGATGATGATGATGATGAAGTTGAAGATGATGGCGATGATGATGGTGATGATGATGATCATGTTGATGATGATGATGATAATGATGATGATGAAGGTGATGATGATGATGAGGATGATCATGATGATGTTCATGATGTTGACGATGAGGATGAGGATGAGGGTGAGGATGTTCATGATGTTGTTGGAGATGATGATGATGAGGATGACGATGATGATGAGGATGAAGGTGATGATGATGAGGAGGATGATGATGATGTTCATTATGTTGATGGTGATGATGATTATGAGGATGATGATGATGAATGATGATGATGTTGATGATGATGATGATGATGATGATGTCCATGATGTTGATGGTGATGATGATGAGGATGATGATGACGATGTTCATGATGTTGATGGTGATGATGACGATGATGGAAATGATGGCAATGGTGATGATGATGACGATGACGATGGTGATGATGATGATGATGATGTTGAAGATGATGGTGATGATGATGATGATGAGGATGATGATGATGATTTTCATGATGTTGATGGTGATGATTATGATAAGGATGATGAAGGTGATGATGTTGGTGATGATGATGACAATGACGACGATGGTGATAATGTTGTTGTTGATGATGATGATGATGGAAATGATGGCAATGGTGACGATGATGATGATGATGATGGTGATGATGAAGGTGATGATGGTGAAGATGATGATGATGAAGATGGACATGATGAAGATGATAATGATGATCATGGCGATGTTGATGATGATAATGATGGTGATGGTGATGTTGATGATGAGGAAGGTGATGATGATGATGAGGAAGGTGATGATGATGACGAGGAGGATGATGATGATGATGATGACAACGATGGTGATGACGACGATGTTCATGATGATGATGACGATGATGGTGATGATGATGTTCATGATGTTGATGGTGATGATGATGATCATGTTGATGATGATGATGATGATGATGATGGTGATGATGAAGCTGATGATGACGATGAGGATGAGGATGATGATAATGATGATGAGGATAATGATGATGGCAATGGTGATGACGATGATGATGATGAGGAAGGTGATGATGATGATGATGATGAAGATGAATATGAAGGTAATGAAGATGATGATCATGTTGATGATGATGATGAAGATGATGAGGAAGGTGATGATGATGATGATGTTGATGATGACGATGGTGATGATCATGTTCATGATGTTGATGGTGATGATGATGTTCATGAAGTTGAAGATGATGATCATGTTAATGATGATGATGATGATGATGATGAAGTTGAAGATGATGAATAAGATGAAAATGATGATGAACGATATTTTGGGTTTTTAAACTTTTCAATGTTATTTTCAACATTTCAAAATAAAATGGCATAGTAAATTTTTTTATAAATTATAGAAACATTTCACAAACATAACGTTATAGTAAACTTTCTATAAATTCTAGAAACATTTCACAGACATAACATTAATTACTTTGGTCATAACATTTAAAAATAATTATTCATAAAAATATATATATATTCTTTTTATACTATTTAAGTGAGCCTTTCAATAAAAAAAAGACAAATAACAAGTTTTAAATTAAGTTGATTATACAAATTTAACTATTAAATACCATTATTACACAATTTGTATATATCAATCCTAACACTTTTTTTGTATACATAGTTAATCATATAATTAAAGCATGACTTGTATAGTTAACCATATAATTAAAACATGACTTGTCCATGTGATGATTCATTTTTTTTCTTGGTATACATCACTAAGATATTTAGTTAATAACGTGCACGCAATTTGTGTGCATAAAACGCGCTCACGTTTTGTTGATATATAACGCGCACGCGTTTTGGCTCATTAAATCGCGCTCGTGTTTACTTTAAATTCAAAAATCTATTCCCTCCAAATGATAAGGCCGAGCCTCCACCCATGCTTTCATGGAATTCCTATGCCTATGTATCTGCTTTGTACTTTGCTTCGGATTCAACATGCCTGTGCCTTGGAGTATGATAAACCATGGCAAATTCAGCATTATATCCATATTTTTAGTATGCTCGTGTTTAGCGGTTCGTCTGATTATGCTGCACACATCCATTTTTTATGAGATTTTAGAAACAGATATGGTTTTTTTTGCAGATTCTAAATATGTAAATTTTAACAAGAATACATAATTTTTTCTATTTTTTTCTTATTTATCTTTTGTCATCACTCCTCAACTCAAAAAACACACGTCCATATCTCTTTCATTTCTCAACCATTTAAAAAAAATTGTATGGTGCACTAAAGAACACCAATCTCTACATGCTATAAAAAACCCATTTCCAAATAATTGCATTAAGACATTCAAATGCTACACCCACAAATGACGTACCGTTTTCGAGGTTTGATCTCTTAGATAATTAAAAAAGAAATCAAAAATATTATTTTTATTATTGAAAAAATAGTCATGCACTAGTCCTATATGTTCTCTATACGTATACCAGTTTTCGTAAGTTTATTCCATCATTTAGACACTCAGACATTGCACCCACAAAAACATATACCTTATAAATTGTCCAAAAAATAAAAAGTGCCCGTTAAAATTTATCTAACTTTAGATAGTTAACAAAATTTTCAATAGAAAAAAATTATATATTTGGAAAGTTCATTCAATTTCCTACATTTCTTGTTTTTTACTGATCGCAAGATTCATTGTGTAAGTGTTTCAAAATATCCACACAAGTTGATGGATGCCTGTTTTTTTAGTTTTGTATTGCATCTAACGTGCCAAAAGAGACCCTCAACTTCTTGCACACACCCACTAACTTGTTTTTAATTTTGTATATGTTCGTTTTTTTTGTTTTGTACATATTTTTGTGCACTTTTAATTTCTGTTTTTGCACTAGTTTTGTACTAACTCATTTTGTACTGTTTTTTGCATTTGTCATGTACTCATTTTTATCTCTTTTCTTTTTAGCATTTGATTTGATTTAAGTAAAATGATCTTAGGATGAGCATAAGCTTAGAGAATCTCACTCAGATCCTAGCAAAAGCCACAATCTCCTCTTCTCAAGAAGAGGGGATCTTGAAATTAGTCAAGGATGAAATCACTCCTCCTGAAGCAAACAAGGAAGAATCGACATTTGAAGAATCATGCATATCAAATGAAGAACACATGTTTGAACTGAAGATTGAAGAGGATGAAGAAGGGAACTCGGGTGGTCATCATGCAAATGAAAGCTGCATCCAACAATGGTTCCAAGTAAGTATTAGATTAGATCAATTTTGTTTTCATTTTTACTTTGTTAATTTACATTTACAATACTTAATTTCGCATATTTGTGAATATATTAGATTTTATTTTTTAAAATCATATGTGAACATTCTTTTACTTGTTTTAGATAGATGGTTACATTGGAAATTTCATTTTATCTAAATAATTTTTAATTTCTAATTAAAGTAAAGTAGGTAGGTTTTAGTTTTATTTTCAGCATGTAGGATGATTTAATTTTCTCTAATGTTTTTATTTGCTAAAATCTTCATTTTTGTCTTAATTACTATTTTTTTTAAACTTTTAAATCAAAAAATATTTATGAAATCTTGATCTCTTTTCATTCTGAAATTTCATTTTTTTAATAAATTTTCTACTCATGCTAAGAATAAAAAATGCATTGGGAGTTAGTTTCTTTAAAACCTATGAATAATTAGAAAATAAAATAAATAAACAAATAAACAAATAAAAAATATAATAAACAAATGAATAAATCTATATACTAGTTTTAGTTTTCTTATATAGTTTTTTGTTTTAGTTTTACAATGTTTTTTGTTTTAATATTAGTTTTTGAATGAAAATTTAAATCCAATAAAAATTTCCCCTTTGATCAACATTTTTTTTAAAATTTTGTTATGAATAAAAATTTCTTAAAATAAGATTAAAAACAAAATTTAAAAAGAATATATAAAAAAAATTAAAGTAAAAAATTAACATGTTTTTTTATTAAGTTTTCTAGTTTTAATTTTAATAAGTTAGTAATACATATATTGATAAAACCTGCAACTATAAACAATAAAACATTAAACATTAATATAATAAAAATGAAACTTATATATATATATATATTAAAACAACGAAATTTCTAAACATTAATATATGTATAACAATAAAAACAAAACCTTTCAAAAATAAAAGAATGCAAAACAAATGAACATATATATTAAAATAAATTTTTTTAAAATAAAACAAAACCTAAAATATAAGAAAAAATGTTCTACGCTGAAACCTGAAACCTGCAAAAACACCTAGCAACCTTTCATGCGCAACCTGCAAATGCTTCAACCTTTCATCCTTTCATTTGCAACTTGCAAATGCTTCAGCCTTTCAGCCTTTCATTCGCAACCTACAAACATAAATTAAAAAAAATATATAAAAATGATTAAACGATCGCTGAGTCTGCAAATTAGAAACTTTGGATCATTAGTAAGTATGATTTTTACGAAGAACCAAAGGGAGAGGAAAATGTACGAGGTATACTAGAGTGCTTAAGAGATGGAAGAGGGCACTTGAAAGAATTAACCATGCTGAGCAAAGTCGTATCCATCCCTAATGCCTTTATTTTATTTTTCCTGCCTAATCCATAACCATGCCTTTCTTTTCCATATCCATTCTGCTGTGATTGATCGAGTGAAACCACAACCAAACAGACAAACAAAAGAACGATTTCAAAGGTAAAAGTCCACCCCATCTATGATGTCGTCTGATTTCCTTTCTCACACACGTAAGTAAAAAAGAAACACTCGCTTGAGAAGAAAGCCCTCTTCCCGTATGCCTTCACATGCTTTGCAGAATGCGTCGTGTGTTGTTACTTCAATTCCCTCTCTTTCCCGAACAACTCACAAAAGCAATTCACTCTTAGATACATTGTTAGTTGATCCCAAATCATACCATGAACTGTGATAGATCTGCAGCTTGACTGTTCACGATTTCCCTTTTTTTCGCTATCATAGGTTAAACGGTCCTGCATGTAAATAAGGATATCGTGTCTTATCTTCTCCTATATTATCATCATGATTTTATCCTGAGATTGTTTTCGTTCAATTTTATTAATTGTTAGTAGCCAGTTGTATCTTTAGTTAATTGTCGACGATGGGAGATGTGGCTATATTTGAGCACTGAGAATTTACTGTTTACGCAATAGTGAGGCATTTCTACCATAATGTCTGGTATAGGTGTGGAGTTTAAAAACATAGTTGTGATGGTATCCTAATTGCTGGCAGTGCATGAATCAAAACCAATATATCTGAGTGATATTTTATGGAGTACAATTAATAATTGATTCTCATGCATTCCTTAATCTCGGTGAGCGATTTGGTGAAGAAAATTGGCAGACACAATGATTTGTTGTTCCATGTCGATCTCAAGTATTACTAGTCCATAAAACCCAGTCCACAATTACCAATAGTTAAATCTCGGCCGAGCTGGCCATGCGCTCGCCAAAAGAATCCTAGGACTCTAGAAATGAGTTAAAGTAGGTTCTACCATGCTCCTTGCAGTACAAAGTTTCAATGCTTATATATTCTTATGCTGGGGAGCATCACGTTACGCAATGGATGATAATATATTTCACCAAACGATATTCAAGCTTTTATCCAGGAGAGGATAAAATGACTGGGTGCTATGGATAACCAAAGAATAGGGATTACGGAATGACCGACATTAAATGAGAGGTGGGTATATATATAGATTCCTAGCAATATATTTACAATAGATTAAAAATATCTGATTGTATTGGCTACCCGGTGGGAACAATAGGTTGTATATCCATAAGTATCCAATGATTCAAACATTATCCTCCCTCATGTGAGCTCTAGATTCCCTATATTTCATGGCATATGGAACTTGTGGCATCTGAGAATTCCAATATACAACATGACCATGAGGCAACGAATGAAACTATGGTACAACGTTCTCTCCCCCTTTAGATTTGAGACATGAAAAAATCTTTGAATCCTGTAAAAGGTTTGAATAGGTTACAGCTCCAATTCGTTTCAGCTGACTTTCTTCTTCTACCTGATCATCATTCAAAAAAACAAATACCACTGAGATTTTGTCAATCATATATATTACGCTGTTGAGCCAGATAAGAACTCGGTTCAGTTCTCTATATTGTATGCACCCTTTCACTACAGTATAATTTGTTATTCTACCTATGTTCTTGTCTCTTGTCTCTGTTGTATTTGTATGCTTTTAAAGTGTATTATTGGTAACCCTATGTGATCTATGAGATTACAACACACTTCACAAATGGGAAAGCTAAGGAGAATAAAGGTGACCAAATAAAAATCATAAAAATTGGAGGGCATTCTTTCATCGCTCATATCCAAAACCTCTTCAATTTAGCAGTCAGGCAAGGATCCCCTACACCTTAGACTCAGAGCCTTAATGTTCACTACTGTAAACTAGTAATTACCTGCAGCAAATTCTTTTCATTTCCATTTTCCAAAACTGAGCATGTATCACCTATGATGCCCATGGAAAAAAATCACCCAAAAAGGAATGAATGTATTTCTGAGAAAATTAAGGTCATTACCCTAGGTTTATATGAAGAACTTTTCTTCATACCAATCCCAAGGCTAAGGTCCAAATTTTGGCCACAACCTATAGGAGCTGTAAGTATCCAGTATATTAAATGAGTAATTACTTTTCTTCATGACTAGATCAATGGAGGAAGCTCGACTCGTTCTGATTGGTGATGGCTTCAACTGAGTGGGGTGCTTCCCCTTGCATGTTTTCAAGCCATATAATACGTTTGACCTTAACCTGTGGATGCTAATTCTCCATATCCAGACTCTTGGGCTTTGTGCTTACTGAGACAATGCAAAAATAAACAAGTTTTACTTCATTATAGATTTGAACCAGACTCTCAGTATCCCTTAATTATATATTTGCTACGTTGAATTCCAATCAAAATTAGGTTTTCCAGTCTTCCATAGAAGAAGCGTTTGGATGATACAAAATTCTATGAAATTATATGCATTCTTCTTCAATTGGATTATATTGCATTCAAATATTTATATGCTAAATTCGAAATTCTATTTTTAGATTAGCTACGAAGAGCTAATTATGATAGAATAAATTCAACGACTACATGGCTTACAGTGGTATCGCAGCCATGGCATCTAGATGTTATAACATGCATCCTATGAACATAATTTCCATTGAATCGAAACATTTTGATGAACCTTGAACTTCACGCTTTTAATGGTGTGCATCTCGGATTTAAGGATATTGGAAGAGAGATGGATCACTTTCAGCATATCGTTTACCACCAACGATAAGGTCCAATAAGGCATGTTCACATATTTAGTAAGGCTAATCCTATCCCTTCCATGATTATTTGAGAGGTCAAGCGCTATCCCCCAAAAGAGAACTATCATGGAATGTTGTGGAGACAAAAACAACATGCCCTACCTATCTATACCATATATGGCTTCCGCTCATGGATATTCTCCTCATCTGCTTCATCTGTTCGTTGGCGTGGTTAATTGTGGTTTTTTAGTTTCTTAGGCAAATACGCATTCATGGGTAGGTACTTGCATAATCCGACCGGTTACTTTAACAAATATAAGGCAAATATAAAGGTATTTCAACTATGGGTATTCAATGATGTTCTAATATATGGCATGGATAATTGTAAGCTAGTTAAAAAAACTTATAGCTATAATGCTTTTGGTACTTACAGTTGATACACTCCATGTTGAGCTTCTTAAAATGTCTACTTGCACATGTCGTTTCTGTAGTTTCTATTTTTATCCACACCAATTCTTACAATGATAAAAAGGATGATGTGTACATCAATGATTTTGACTGAGCTAGGTTCAAAAATGCTGCAGGTGCTGTATAGTAAAATAAATAATAAAGTAGAATATTGTTTTTGAAGTTGTTTTGCAGGATAGGGTTAGTTAGGAATTTCTTTTTGTTTTTGATTTTTCTGCAACTAAAAATTGAAAAGAAAAAATGCATAATAAAACTCTCTCACACACATATATATATCAAAATTAAAAAAAAAACAATAAAAACAAATACATATAAAAATAATATTTTGGTTTTTCTAATTGTTTTGAAAGAATAATTTTATAAAAAAAAAATTAAAAAAAAATCACAAACAATTAAAAAAATCCATAAAAATAAAATATAAAAATTGTAAAAGAAAATTGCAAATAAATTTGGAATAAGAGGTTACTACATCAAATAAGATTAGCATAATTTATTTTTATTTTTAAATTAATATGTATATAGTTAATATTTCTAGATTAGCATAATTTTTATTTTTATTTATTTTTAGATAGTTAATATGCATATATGTATATAAAACAATAAATAATTAAAAAATATTAAAATACATTAAAAGAATTAAAAATAAAACATTTAGGTGAAATATAAAATGGTAAACATAAAAGTTATAAAAATAAAAAAATATTTTATTTATTTTATTTTGATTAAATAAAACTTAAATTAAACTAGTGTATATATAATACATATAAACAAATAAAAAACATACAAATATGTTATTTGTTTTTTTTTGTAAATAAATGAAATTAAAAAAAAATAATAATAAAAGGGGTTTGTAATAAAATAAGAAAAACATAAAATAATATATATAAAATTAATATGTGTCTTTAAAGTCAAAGGGAGCTGTCATCGCAGCTAATCCTTCTTCTTAATTTTTATTTTTGCAGTGCGACTTATCACATCTTCAGTTTGGGGGAGGTAGGTATTTGTTTAAAGCTACCAAATTTACCATAGAAATCGCTTGTTTGCACACTCTTCTCTATTCCAGATCATTAAGATAGTTTTCTATTAGAGGGGTCGACCACTGAAATGGTCGACTCTCTCTCTCTATTGCTCAATCATTACATAAGGACGCATTAATCTCTTTATAAGGAGGATGTAAAAACTCTGATTTTTTTTCCAAATCTTTTTCACTACAAATCATTACATAAAGACACATTAATCTCCATATAAGGAGGATGTAAAAACTCTGATTTTTTTTCCAAATCTTTTTTACTACAAAATAATTAAAAACATTAGAAACACATACAGATATAAAAATATTAAAAAATAATATAGATTTAAAAAATAAATAAAATAAAAATACTAAATAACATAAAAGTTAAAATTAAATCAATAATACTTTGTTTTATTTTATTGTTAAGGAAGTGAAAAAACATAAAATAATTAAAAGTTATAAATTAAATTACTTTATATATATATAATAAAAATATTTACAAAATATATTTTGTTTTAAAAAAAAAGAATTTTTTTTTACAAAAGATTTAATATATATATATATGTGTGTTCTTTTATGTAAATAAATAAATATATATAAAACATTTTAGAAATAATAATAAAAGAAATATGATAACAAAAAAATTTAAAAATAAAATAAAATAAAATAAAAAACTAGAAACATATAAATAAATAAAATGTATTAGGTAACAAATAAAATAATAAAATAATAAATTATAAATGAAGTTGGAATCTTTTTAAAATTTTATGACTGTTGCGCTAACTTGTTTTCACAAGTTATTCAGAAACAAGTTTTGACAAGAAGGATTGGTTAATATGCATTGCTACGTTCAGTTATAAAAGCATTTTTCTCTTAGACTTGGTTTATTAAGCACATATTTTGCTATATTTTCAATGCTCTCACAAGTTTGTTGCAGGAAAATACTAACCTTTTGCAAGTTCAAAGATGAACAAATGTCATACAGAAGTAATTTCCAAAATCGCAGAAACTTTTTAGAAAAAATGTTCAATTAAAAGCTTGAAGAAGTTGAGTTTCCACTGTGCATGTCATGACATTTTTCCACCACAAAGAATCCTTTCATAAACCAATTACGCCATGTCGTGATTACTTACCCTTTTTCCTTCCAATCTTTTTCGTCATCCATGTTGGAGTCTATTTTTTCAATGCCTTATACATCATGACTTCCCGCATGTCTACCTTTCTAAGGCTCACACATTTTCCTCATTTTCAGTTTATCTTTTTTCTTATGAATAAAACCATTCAGCTTCCTTTCCATGCTTAATTTCTTTGTTATCCCTGCCTTCAAACTTGTTTGACTATGAGATATTTCATCTATAGTCCTACAACTCATTATGTACAACTCATGTTGACTGATGTGGGATTCCTTAAGGCCCACATTTCAACAAGTCTTTCCCCATCGACCTCAGCACACTATCTGGGATAGAGACTAGAGTTCATTTTTAGTACCTTGAGGCTTGCATGCCTTAATGGAAAGTTCTCTCGCTGACAATCATGGGAATACATCAATGTCCCTTGATCATTAGATCTTGCAACTTATGGCTTGACATCAACTCATTTATTCACACTTTGCAATATGTACTTAGGTACCTTGGCACTCATTGACATCAATGGCGAGATTGCCTCGCATTGGTTAACGAAATTCATCAATGGTCGATAATCCAATGACTTCTTTCCATGTTCGACATAGACACATTTATTCGCATGGTAAGAACTGTACCATCGGGTTTTGTAGCAGGTGAAGACTATATACCTTTCATGACACCATCAGCAGTTTTACAGCAGCATACTTCCAACCATATGAGAGTACCACAATTCTACTTTTAGCTCTCATCTTTTACTTCATCCAACCAAGCAATAGTTCAGATCCTTCACTTCACATTCTATGATCCAGCAATAGTATCAGCCACATTCCTATTGCATAAGTTTATCAACTTTTTGGGTAAATGGAGGTATGTTGTTTTCTAATCTTTAACCATGTAATTCCTTAAATGCTAGAAATTGAATGAATTTGGAAAATTCCCTCACTATGTTACATTACCTTACTTATTGTCATGAACCTACGACATCTTTAGTTAGGGGGTATATCCATTACCATGTGATTCCATTTTTTCCGTCATCTTATTCACCATTGACCAACATGTCTCTTCAAACATACATTTTATTACAATTTGCATAACTCATAACATGAAGACAATTTTTTCCAATGAACATTGATAGGTTATCATTTCCAGTGAATGTATACTTTTAAANAAAAAAGAAAAAAGAAAAAAAAGAAAAAAAAACCTGCTGCTACTTATGTATTTCACGTTATGGAATGATTTACTGTTACAAACATCATCATGCAAAGCCAAAAATCTTATGTATAGTTGTATGAGGACATGCAACACATTCAGTTGTGGGGAATATTGAGTCCCTAAAATACCACATTCTATTCATCTTTCATATACCATTTGTCACCTTATTCCTATTTTATCTTTCCGTAAAACCAATAATATCCACCACTTTGATGATACATATGGGTTTATATTACCATTTTCCAAATAATTTATTTTTGAGTATTTTGAGTGAATTTGTGGTGAAATATTAAGAAAGTTAATATATTTTCATGATACCTTAAATTTGGATGAGTTTGGTGATGATTACAGGTATATTTGAAGACTTTAACAATCTCAAAAGTCACCACCTAGCCTCAAAATCGAATTTCAGCTTCAACATGTTGGCTACATTCAAGGAGAATATCATGGAAATGTGGAGAGAATATCTCATTCAATATTTGTTGGAGGATTTGAAGGGATAAGTTGAGAGAAAAGTGGATTTGTTGAGGATTTTGAGGCATAAGTTGAGAGAATAATGGATTGGTTATCCTGAATTCGTGTATAAATAGGAGGACTCTCTCATAATTTTGTTAGAGGCCTCTCTAGTGGTGTGAAACTAGAGAATAGTTTAGATGTTTTTGAGAGTTAGTCATAGATTGGATTTTCATTGTTTTTTTTTTAACAGAAACTATAAAAGGTTTTTATAAAACAAGATGTGCACAGCCATTCAATACAGTAGCAGCAAACCAAGGTATTGATGCAGATCAAAATTACTGCACAGAAAGCTTATCCGAAGAGTTTTCCAAAAAAATACACACAAAGTTTTTCCAGAACAGCTAATGTCACGGGTAGTATATACCCTTATAAACTGATTAAATAGTAAAAGACAGTAGAACATCTAACCATAATTAAAGGAAAATAGATTAAGGATTGCCTCTAAAATTCCTGGGCTGAACTACAGACTCTTCCTCCATTGGGTGCTCAGCTTCTGCAGTGGCTCCATTCACCCTGCTACCCTGGTTCATGGTAATCAGACGCTGGAGGTCTTCCTGAATCCTGTCAACTTTTCCCGTTATCTCTCGAAGGTTGCTCTCATTATTATCAATCCGAGCATCGTGGTTGCTGATCTGCAAAGAGGTGTAGCTTACCGTTTCTCCTATGCTCTTAACCTCCCGCGCAATTTCTTTGTTGTCCATTATGCTGATTGCTAGCATTTCATATAGATGCCTCAGGTTCTTTTTTACATCCATTATTCCTGCACTTTCTCCATCCTGATACATTCCTTTTGCTCCTGTAGAGATATCTATATGAGCAAAGTGACTGTGCAAGGCACGAACAGAGCCAGCGAGGACACAAGCCTGGTTCTCGACTGAGAGACCACTAAGAATAAGACTGAGCACTATGAGCTCCTGTTGCAGTGAGGAACCCCCGTGCCTTTCTTTACAGACCAAATTTCCCACAGCACCTTCCTCCCACCCCGTGCAATGGCAACCTAAGACCGTGCGTCTCCCCAAATTGCCAGAATGCGTAAGAGTTGTATCAGAGTCGAGGTTTGAAGACCACAACACGGAGAGGGAGCTGCAAGAGCAAGTGTAAAAGGCTACGAGAGCAAGCATTTCCTTCACGAAGGAATGGGTGAGAGGGAGTGCTTGCCACGGGATATCCTGTAGCCACCCTTCTCCAACACCTGAACTACATTCAGAAGAACTCGTGTAGCCTCATGAGAACCAGAGCCAAAGGAGGGAGCAGAATGAAAAGGCATATCGCTGCGAGGAGAAGACATAGCATAATAGTCGAAGGGACATGGAGCGTGAAAGGAGGAGAGGCATTTAACACAGGGCCGGTTAGCCATTAATTCTTCAAAAACTGAGAGATTGAGAGGGCAGATGTTAAACCACGCGACGGAGGGAGGAGGGAAGGCAGGACAATGGAGTAAATGGATGGGGCCATTGGGAAGCTGCGTGGAGTGGAGGCCAGCTGTTTGGAGAAGACGCAAGGTGATGGGTGGAGGGGAGAAATGAGGGATAAGGGTAGGGGGAAAAGAAAGGAAAAAGGGTTTAAAAGTGATGGGGAAGGAGGGATAAGGGAGAGAGGAAAAGGAAGGGGGAGGGAAGAGGAGAAAAGGAGGTAGAGACGGGGGGCCTTTGAGGCTTCTTTTGAAGTGAGGAAGGTATAAAAAAATAAATGAGGTAAGCCGCATAAAATGAAATTGCAAGGGAGGCTTCCGATACCACATTAAGGGATGAATTTGAGGATAGGAGGGTTTCTGTTCTGACTGTAATGACCTTGTGGGAGAGAGGCTCCCATGTTAGCCAGAGTGTCCACTGTAGAATTATTGTGATGAAGGATGTGGAGTGTCTCATAGTATTTAGACATGAGAAGCTTGGCTTTGTCGAACAGGTGGCGATAATTGACTGCTCCAGAGGGGTATCCATTGATCAATTTGTAGATGACATGTTTGGAGTCTCTGAATATCATTACCTTCCGAAGTTTTTAAGTGTTTAGAAGGTGTAGACCCTGAAGAAGTGCCAACCACTCAGCTTCATTGTTTGTTCTAGTTCCTAGTCCCCACGCAAAGGTTTGTTCTACATGTCCTCTGGGATCTAGGAGGATCCCCCCCGCTCCAGCCACTCCTAATTGGATTTTCATTGTTATGTAATGGAGATTATGCTTAATGCAAATCCTTTTATTCTCCCTTGTTAATTTGAGCTTCTTTCTTATGAATTGTTAATATATAATTTCAGTGATTTCTTTCTTATGCATTATCAGTATAGATTTTATGTGAGTTTACAAGTTAATGTTGATTTTTTTATCTCAGTTTATTTTTTATAATCTTATGCTTTCTTAGATTAGATTTATTTCATTAAATTTTCCTGCTTTTCTAGATTAGATTTTTTTTCATGTCATTTCCTGTTTTTGCAAGTTTAATTCAATTTCAGTCACCTAGATTAAGTTAGCAATACTCTCCCCCTGCATATATTTTGTCTGTACCTCACAAGTTTACGCTCTCTCTGGGTTGACAATTAAATCATTGGATATATGTTATAATTTGTTTAATGTTTTTTCCCAACATTTTGGCGCCATTGCCGCGGAGGTGTTAAAAGGGATCGGAGTTTAGATAGGTAGATAGTTAGTTTTTGTACATAGAAAGGGGGAGGGGAAACAGTAAGATGCAAGGACGACTTCACTATGAAATTTCCAGAATTTCTGTGGTGTAACAGCCAAATGCATCTAGTTTAGTGGGTCACCCCAAAGCCTTGTTGTTTCTGCAAGCGTGTTTATTTTTCTGCAAAGTGTTTTCTTTTTTTTTGCAAATGCGAGTTTGTTTTTATGCAATTTTTCCCTTTTCATTTTCAGTTTGGATTGCTTTAATTTTTTAGGCTAGCCTTTATGTCATATTAACTTGTTTTTAATTTTGTATATGTTCATTTTTGTTTGTTTTGTAGAGATTTTTGTGCACTTTTAATTTATGTTTTTGCACTAGTTTTGTTCTCACTCATTTCATACTGTTTTTTGCATTTGTCATGTACTCGTTTTATCTCTTTTATTTTTAGCATTTGATTTGATTTCCGTAAAATGATCTTAGGATCGACATAAGTTTAGAGAAGCTCACTTAGATCCTAGCAAAAGCTGGGATCTGTTCTTCTCAAGAAGAGGGGATCTTAACAGTAGTCAATGATGAAATCACTCCTCCTGAAGCAAACAAGGAAGAATAGAAATTTGAAGAATCATGCATATCAGATGAAGAACACCTATTTGAACTGAATATTGAAGAGTATGAAGAAGGGATATCGGGTGATCATCATGCAAATGAAAGCTGAATCCAACAATGGTTCCAAGTAAGTATTAGATTAGATCAATTTTGTTTTTGTTTTTACTTTGTTAATTTACATTTACAATACTTGATTTCGCATATTTTTGAATATATTAGATTTTATAATAAAATCATATGTGAACATTCTTTTACTTCTTTTAGACAGATGGTTACATTAGAAATTTCATTTTATGTAAATAATTTTTTATTTCCAATTAAAGTAAAGTAGGTAGGTTTTAGTTTTATTTTCAGCATGTAGAATGCTTTAATTTTCTCTAATGTTTCTATTTGCTAAAATTTTCATCTTTATCTTAATTACTATTTTGTTTTTAATTTTGTTTTAATCTTTTAAATCAAAAAATATTTATGAAATCTTGATCTCTTTTCATTATGAACTTTTGTTTTTTTAATAAATTTTATATTCATGCTAAGAATAAAAAATGTATTAGGAGTTAGTTTCTTTTAAACTTATGAATAATTAGAAATTAAAATAAATAAACAAATAGACAAATAAAAATATATATTAAACAAATGAATAAATCTATATACTAGTTTTAGTTTTTTTTATATAGTTTTTTTGTTTTAGTTTTACAATGTTTTTTGTTTTAATATTAGTTTTTAAATAAAAATTTAAATCTAATAAAAATTTCCCCTTTCATCAACATTTTTTCTTAATTTTTATTTTGTTATGAATAAAAATTTCTTAAAATAATATTAAAAACAAAATTTAAAAAGAATATATATAAAAAATTAAATTAAAAAATTAACATGT
>LPNX010636865.1:104320-128265 GCA_001517045.1 Pseudotsuga menziesii | reverse complement strand
ACATTAATATATGTATAATAATAAAAATAAAACAATGCAAAACAAATAAATATATATATTAAAATAAAAAATTTAAAAATAAAACAAAATCTAAAATATAAGACAAATTGTTCCACGCTGAAACCTGAAACCTGCAAAAACACCTAACAACCTTTCATGCACAACTTGCAAACGCTTCAACCTTTCAGTCTTTCATTCGCAACCTGCAAATGCTTCAACCTTTCATTCACAACCTGCAAACATAAATAAAAAAAAAAATTTATATAAAAATAATTAAACGATCGATCGGTCTGCAAATTAGAAACTCTAGATCACTAGTAAGTATGCTTGTTACGAAGAACTAAAGAGAGAGGAAAAGGTACGAGGTATACTAGAGTGCTTAAGCGATGGAAGAGGGCGCTTGAAAGAACGAACCATGCTTAAGCGAAGCTGTATCCATCCCCAATGCCTTTATTTTATTTTTCCTACCTAATCCCTAACCATGCCTTTCTTTGTCATATCCCTTCTACTGTGATTGATCGAGTGAAACCACAACCAAACATACAGATGGAAGAACACTTTCAAAGGTAAAAGTCGATCCCGTTTGTGATGCCATCTGATTTCCTTTCTCATGCACATAAGTAAAAATGAAATACTCACTTGAGAAGAAATCCCTCTTCCCGTATGCCTTCACATGCTTTGCAGAATGCGTTGTGTGTTGTTACTTCAATTCCCTCCCTTTCCCAAACCACTCACAAAAGAAAGTCACTCTTAGAGACATCGTTAGTTGATCCCATATCATACCATGAACTATGATAGATCTGAAGCTTGGTCATTCACGATTTCCCTTTTTTTCGCTATCATAGGTGAAACGGTCCTGCATGTAAATAAGGATATCGTGTCTTATCTTCTCCTGTCTTCTCACCGTGATTTGTTCCTGAGATTCTTTTCATTCAATTTTATTAATTGTTAGTAGCGAGTTGTATCTTTAGTTAATTGCTGACGATGGGAGATGTGGCCATATTTGTGCGCTAAGCATTTATTGTTTGCGCAATAGCAAGGCATTTCCGCCTTAATTTCTGGTATAGGTGTGGAGTTTAAAAGCATAGTCGCGATGGTATCCTAACTGATGGTAGTGCGTGAATCAAAGCCAATATCTCTTAGTGATATTTTATAGAGTAATATTAGTAATTGATTCTCATGCATTCCTTAATGCTAGCGAGTGATTTGGTGAAGAAAATTGGCAGACACAACGATTTCCTGTTCCATGTCTATCTCAACTATTATTAGTCCATCAAACCCGGTTCACAATTACCCATAGTTATAGCATGGTTGAGCTGGCCGGGAAATCACCAAAAGAATCCTAGAAATACAGAAAGGAGATAAAGTAGGTTCTACCACACTCCTTGCAGTACAAAGTTTCAATGCTTATATATTCTTATGCTGGGGAGCATCACTCTACACAATGGCTGATAATATATTTCACCAAATGATATTCAAGCTTTTATCTGGGAGAGGATAAAATGACTGGGTGGTAAGGATAACCAAAGAATAGAGATTACAAAATGACCGACATTAACTAAGAGGTAGGTATATAAATAGATTCCTAGCAATAGATTTACAATGGATTAAAAGTATCAGATTGTATTGGCTCCCTGATGGGAAAAATAGGTTGCATATCCATAAGTATCCAACGATTTAAACATTATCCTCCCTCATGTGAGCTTTAGATTCCTTGTATTTCATGGAATATGGAACTTGAAGCATATGATAATTCCAATATACAACATGACCATGAGGCAACGACTGAAACTCTGGTATAGCTTTCTCTCCCCCTTTAGATGTGAGACATGACAAAATATTTGAATCCTGTGAAAGGTTTGAATAGGTTACAACTCCAATTCATTTCAGCTGACTGTCTTTTTCTACCTGATCATCATTCAAAAAAACAAATACCACTGAGAAATCTACCGTAAGACTGGTAATTTCCTGCAACAAATTATTTTAATTTCCATTTTCTAAAACTGAGCATGCACCGCCCATGATGCCCATGGAAAACAATCACCCAAAAAGGAATGAATGTATTCTTAGAAAATTAAGGTCATTACCCTAGGTTTGTATGAAGAACTTTTCTTCATACCAATCCCAAGGCTAAGGTCCAAATTTTGTTCACAACCTGTAGGAGTTGTAAGTATCCAGTATATTAAATGAGTAATTACTTTTCTTCATGACTAGATCAATGGAGGAAGTGACACAATATCTGAATTACTAAACCTTGAATAGAAGTACAGATATTTAAACAACATACAAGAGAAGTTAATAGGGAAAACACGTACTCTGATTATCTCTTCCTTCTTCAAGATATTCTTTTTCATATGTGCTAGGATCAAAGTTCGTTACTGCCTCCTTTCAATTGCACCTGATAGCTGCCTTATCATATGCCTTGACAACCCAATTATAAAATAATATTTTTTCCTTGAAATGTATATGCTTGACAATCAAATTGTAAAATGTACTTGAGCTAAATTGTAATGGTATACCTTGCAACATCCTCTTCGCTATCAAATAGTCCCAAATATATCTACCTAAAGATCGATATCAGAAGAGAATCATGAGCTCTATAATGGGAGGAGGATAGTTACCTCTCTCCTTTTAGCCTGTGAGCTCGCTCCTTCTAAAAAGGAATGTTTATTCTGCTGAACCATGTCTGCATCTAACTGTCTTTGATTGAGATTAGGGTTTGACTAGTTCTGATTGATGATGGCTTCAACCGAGTGGGGTGCTTCCCCTTGCATGTTTTCAAGCCACATAATACTCTTGACCTCAACCTGTGGATGCTAATGCTCCGTATCCGGAATCGTGGGATTTGTGCTTACTGAGACAATGCAGAAATAAATAGCTTTTACTTCATTATAGATTTGAACCAGACTCTCAGTATCCCTTATTTATAGATTTTCTTCGTTGAATTCCAGTCAAAATTAGGTTTTCAAGTCTTCCATAGAAGAAGCGTTTGGTTGATACAAAATTCTATGAAATTATATGCATTCTTCTTCAATTGGATTATATTGCATTCAAATATTTATATGCTAAATTCAAAATTCTATTTTTATATTAGCTACTAAGAGCTAATTATCATAGAATAAATTCAACGACTATGATGGCTTACAATGGTATCGCAGCCATGGCATCTAGCTGTTATAACATTCCTATGAACATAATTTCCATCGAATCGAAACATTTTGATGAACCTTGAACTTCACACTCTTAATGGTGTGCATCTCGTCTCTGAGGATATTGGAAGAGAGACGGATCACTTTCAACATATCGCTTACCACCAGCGATAAGGTCCAATAAGGCATGTTCACATATTTAGTAAGGCTAATCCGATCCCTTCCATGATTATTTGAGAGGTCAAGCACTATCCCCCAAAAGAGAACTATGATGGAGTGTTGTGGAGACAGAAACAACCTGCCCTACCTATCTATACCATATATGGCTTCCGCTCATGGATATTCTCCTCATCCGCTTCATCTGTTCGTCGACGTGGTTAATTGTGGTTTTTTAGTTTCTTAGGCAAATATGCATTCATGGGTAGGTACTTGTATAATCCGACCGGTTACTTTAACAAATATAAGGAAAATATAAAGGTATTTCAACTATGGGTATTCAATGATGTTCTAATATATGGCATGGATAATTGTAAGCTAGTAAAAAAATTATAGCTATAATGCTTTCGGTACTTACAGTTGATACACTCCCCGTTGAGCTTCTTAAAATGTCTACTTGCGCATGTCGTTTTTGTAGTTTCTATTTTTATTCACACCAATTCTCACAATGATAAAAAGGATGATGTGTACATCAATGATTTAGACCAATCTAGGTTAAAAAATACAGCAGGTGCTGTATAGTAAAATAAATAATAAAGTAGAATATTGTTTTTTTAGTTGTTTTGTAGGGTAGAGTTAGTTTGGAATTTCTTTTTGTTTTTGATTTTTTTGCAATTAAAAAGGAAGAAGAAAAAATGCATAATAAAAAATATATATAAAAGAATTAAAAAAACATATAATAAAAACAAAAACATATAAAAATAATATTTTGGTTTTTCTCATTGTTTTGAAAGATTAATTTTATAAACAAAAAATTAAAAAAAGATCACAAACAATTTAAAAAAAACCATAAAAATAAAATATAAAAATTGTAAAAGAAAATTCCAAATAAATTTGGAATAAGAGGTTACTACATCAAATAAAATAAGATAAGATTAGCGTATTTTATTTTTATTTTTATATTAATATGTATATTTCTCGATTAGCATTATTTTTATTTTTAGGTAGTTAATATATATATAACAATAAATAATTAAAATATATTAAAATACATAAAAAAAATAAAAAATTTAGGTCAACCATAAAATGGTAAACATAAAAGTTATAAAAATAAAAAAATATTTTATTTATTTTATTTTGATTAAATAAAACTTAAATTAAACTAGTGTATATATAATACATATAAACAAATAAAAAACATACAAATATGTTATTTGTTTTTTTTTGTAAATAAATGAAATTAAAAAAAAATAATAATAAAAGGGGTTTGTAATAAAATAAGAAAAACATAAAATAATATATATAAAATTAATATGCGTCTTCAAAATCCAAGGCAGCTGTTGTCGTAGTTAAGCTTTCTTCTTAATTTTTATTTTTACATAGTGGGACTTCGCACATCTTCGGTTTGGGGGAGGTAGGTGTTTGTTTCAAGCTACCAAATTTAACATATAAATCGCTTATTTGCACACTCTTCTCTATTCCAGATCATTAAGATAGTTTGCTTTTAGAGGGGTCGCCTACTAAAAGGGTCGACCCTCTCTCTTTATTGCTCAATCATTACATAAGGACGCATTAATCTCTATATAGGGAGGATGTAAAAACTCTAATTTTTGTTCCAAATCCTTTTTACTGCAAAATAATTAAAAATGTTAGAAACACATACAAATATACAAATATTAAAAAATAATATAGATTTAAGAAATAAATAAAAATAAAAATACTAAATAACATAAAAGTTAAAATTAAATCAATAATACTTTGTTTTTATTTATGATTTGTTTTATTTTATTGTAAAGAAAGAAAAAAACATAAAATAATTAAAAGTTATAAATTAAATTAGTTTATATATATAATAATAATAATAATAATAATAATAATATTTACAAAATAAATTTTGTTTTCAAACAAAATTAAATTAAATTTTTTTACAAACAATTTAATATATATATATATATATATATATATATTCTTTTCTATAAATAAATAAATATATATAAAACACTTTAAAAATAATAATAAAATAATTATGATAAAAATACAAAATTTAAAAATAAAATAAAATTAAATTAAAAACAAAAAACATATAAATAAATAAAAAGTATTAGGTAACAAATAAAATCATAAAATTATAAATTATAAATAAATATGGAATCTTTTCAAAATTTTATGATTGTTGCGCTAACTTGTTTTCGCAAGTTACTAAGAAATAGGTTTTGACAAGAAGTATTGCTTAATAGGCATTGCTACATTCAGGAATAAAAGCACTTTTCTCTTCAACTTTGTTTGTTAAGCACACATTTTTATATATTTTCAATGCTCTCACAAGTTTGTTACAGGAAAATGCTAACCTTTTGCATGTTCAAAGACAAACGAATGTCATGGAGAAGTAATTTCAAGAATGGCAGAAACTTTTCAGAAAAAAAGTTCCATTAAAAGCTTGAAGAAGTTGAGTTTCCACTATGTATGTCATAACATTTTGCTACCACAAAGAAGCCTTTCAGAAACCAATTACGCCATGTCATGATTACTTACCCTTTTTCCTTCCAAGCTTATTCGTCATCCATGTTGGAGTCTACTTTTTCACTACCTTATACATCATGAATTCTCGCATGTCTACCTTTCTGAGTCGCACACATTTTCCTCATTTTCAGTTTATCTTTTTCCTTATGAATAAAACCATTCAGCTTCCTTTCCATGTCTACATTGCTTTGTTATCCCTTCCTTAAAACCTATTTGACCATGAGATCTTTCATCTATTATCCTACCACTCATTATGTACAACTCATCTTGATTGATGTGGGATTCCTTAAGGACCACATTTAATCAAGTCTTGCCCCATCGACTTGAGCACACTATCTGGGATAGAGACTAGAGTTCATTTTTAGTACCTTGAGGCTTGCATGCCTTTATGGAAAGTTCTCTCAAGGACAATCATGGAAATACATCAATGCCCCTTGATCGTTAGATCTTGCAAGTGGCTCGTCATTAGCTCATTTATTCGCACTTCACAAGATGTACTTAGGTACCTTGGCACTCATTGACATCAATGGTGATATTGCCTCACATTGGTTAACAACATTCATCAATGGTTAGTAATCCAATGACTTCTTTCCATGTTCAACATCGACACATTTATTCGCATGGTAAGAATTATACCATCAGGTTTTGTAGTAGGTTAGGACTATATACCTTTCATGACACCATCAGTAGTTTTACAGCAGCGTACTTCCAGCCATATGAGAGTACCATAGTTCTACTTTCAGCTCTGATATTTTACTTCATTCAACCAAGCAGTAGTTAAGATCCTTCACTTCACATTCTATGATCCAGCAGCAGTATCAGCCACATTCCTATTGCATAAGTTTATCAAATTTTTGGGTAAGTGGAGGTATGTTGTTTTCTAATATTTAACAAGGTAATTCCTTAAATGCTAGAAAATGAATCAATTTGGAAAATTCCTTCACCATGTTACATTACGTTACTCATTTTCATGAACCTAAGACATCTTCAGTTATGGGGGGGTATATTAATTACCATGTGATTCCATTTTTTTCCAACATCTTTTTCACCATTGACCAACATGTCTCTTCAAACATACATTTTATTACAATTTGCATAACTCAAAACATGAAGACAATGTTTTCCAATGAATATTAATAGCTTATCATTTCGAGTGAATGTATACTTTTAAATCCTATGTATTGTAGAAAAAATACAAGTAAAATAAATGAATGTTGTTAACAAAAGAACCAACATTTTTTTATGGTTGTCACATAAGAACCAGCCACAAATATATATATATATATATAAAAGAAAAAAAGAAAAAAAGAAAAAAAAAATCAGCTGCTACTTATGTATTTCACATTATGGAATGATTTACTGTTACAAACATCATCATGCAAAGCCAAAAAGCTTATGTACAGTTGCATGAGGACATGCAATACATTCAGTTGGGGGGAATGTTGAGTCACATAAATACCACATTTTATTCATCTTTCATATACCATTTGTCACCTTATTCCTATTTTATCTATCCGTAAAACTATTAATATCCACCACTTTGATGATGCATATGGATTTATATTACCATTTTCCAAATAATTTATTTTTGAGTATTTTGAGTGAATTTGTGGTGAAATATTAAGAAAATTAATATATTTTCATTATACCTAGAAGTTGGATGAGTTTGGTGATGATTGAAGACTTTAACAAGCTCAAAAGTCACCACCTAGCCTCAAATTCGAATTTCATATTCAAGATGTGGGATACTTTCAAGGAGAAGATCATGGAAATGTGGAGAGAATATCTCATCCAATATTTGTTGGAGCATTTGAAGGGATAAGTTGATAAAAAAATAGATTTGTTGAGGATTTTGAGGGATAAGTTGAGATAATAGTGGATCTGTAATTATGGATTTGTTATCCTGAATTCATGTATAAATAGGAGGGCTCTCTCCGCATTTTGTTAGAGGCCTCTCTAGTGGTGTGGAATTAGAGAATAGTTTAGATATTTTTGAGAGTTAGTCATAGATTGGATTTTCATTTTTATGTAATGGAGATGATTCTTAATGCAAATCCTTTTGTTCTCCCCTATTAATTTGAGCTTCTTTCTTATGAATTGTTAGTATAGAATTTCAGTGATTTCTTTCTTATGCATTGTTAGTATAGATTTTATGTGAGCTCACAAGTTAATGTTGATTGCTTTATATCAATTTATTTTCTGCAATCTTGTGCTTTCTTAGATTAGATTTATTTCACGCAATTTTCCTGCTTTTCTAGATTAGATTTCTTTTCATGTCATTTCCTGTTTTTGCAAGCTTAATTCAATTTTAGTTGCATGTTAATTTAAGTAACCTAGATTAAGTTAGCAATACTCTGCCCTTGCATATATTTTTGTCTGTACCTCACAATTTTACGCTCTCTCCAGGTGGACAATTAAATCGTAGGATATATGTTATAATTTGTTTAATGTTTTTTCCCAACACTTGCATGACCCACCAGAACCCTATTTTGATGCACGGTTTCCATTCTATGCCCCAGGTAGGGATTCAATAGGTGTCCCTAAAAGTTTGTAGGAGGTGGGATTAAACATATATGCTGATGGTCTGTGTTTGATTGGCATCATAGAGAATAAAGGATATCCACAATAGGGTGCAAAGCAGAATTGGAAAGAAGTATTAATTGATATCTGTTTGAAGGTGAGTGTAGATCTTCCCCTCTTGAAAAAATACTTGTTGAAAACTATTATTCCATGTGTATATGTTGAGAATTATGTTACCTGTTGTGAGGTGTTGAACTTGACTTATTTCCCATCATTGTCAAGCAAAAAAAATTCTTTGTTTGTGTTTTCATCAAGGTGAAAGGAGTGTCAACTTCGTGCATCCTTTAAAAGTTTGTTAGGTTGTTATGTGGGTAAGGTGCCTTTGTATTCCACTTAGTTGGATCAGTTGCTTAGTTTTGCTGGGTTCTTATGTGTGTTAGCTATGTTCCATTTTTGTGAATACAATTTAACATTGTATATGAAATTGGATCATGGCAAGAAACAATTTAAATGTACATTTTTGTCATTACGTAATATTGTAAATGTGCATTGTTCTCAAATTTATAACTGATATCTCCATGCAATCGTAAAATCTATCAAAAATTGGGAACACTACACATAGAAACATTCTTGGCCACACATGTATAATCACACTTAAAAGACTGAACCATGAATATCTCAAGATTCTTGATATGAAATATTTTTATATCATGAAATTTATAATACAAAAATAGAAGGTCCTTATATGGCCTGTCAATGTACATGTATCAAAAACATCTTTGATGTGCATGGAAACAAAAGTACATATGTCTTAGACCGTGCCCCTATACTCTAACTTCCTCTTGTACAGAAAATTACATATTTGGCTTGGACTAACACATCAAAATTCTAACTTTCTATTGTTTTTTCCCGACCCTGATGCTTGTTTCCTTTGTCCATGACCAGTGTGCATCTCTGGCGACTACAAATCAATGACAATATTTCTTGATCAGGTAACTAAACTAGTACTTTCCAACAATAACAATGCTTCAAAATTTAAAATATGACTCAATTGTACATAAACCAAACACTCACTACATACATGTGGGGTTTAGATTCCCCTGGTGTCCTCCTTGCAAAGAGTCTCTTTGCAATGGTTCTCTATGAATAAAAAAATATGTGAATTATCTCAACAATTATCAACATGTACATGAATGAGAAAGTACTAATCAATTATGTAAAAATGAACATCTCACCGAAAAAATTTGTTCATGGGAATGAGACTGGGTTTCTTCAGTAGCAAGAGGAGCCGTAAGTTGAACATCAACCTCGGCCACGTGCACTAATGGACTAGGGTGTGGCTACATTCACCAAATGAGAAAATAGTTAGACATCGTGTATGTCCATAGACAATACAAATGAACTGTACAATTACAAATATTCAAGTAGATGTAGTTCTATGTGAATTATCCCTATTGTAGATGCAACATTGACTGCAGCATCAACAACCCCACTGAGGTTTGGCACATATGAATCTACATCTTGATGCTGTAAACATGTGAAAATAACATTAAGAAAAACTAGTTGTGAAGTGAATTCAAAGCTAACTAGCAACTTCCGTTGGAAGTGTGTACATTACAGTGGAATGAGTAGGTTGATCGTCATGTACACCAACTCTTTGTAAGGAATAGGGTCGTCTAGTGTAGACAACCTGCTTATCTATGTTTGGACTATGTGGATATCCAAACCAAAGAGGTGGTGCAGGGATTTGCGATGATGTCTGGAGTCATAAAGTGTTACCATAGTTAGACATGGACTTGAATGGATGGAAAAATGTGTACTGAAAAACTAACATGTTTTAATATACTTACCCCTTCTTGGGAAATATATCCCCCATGGGAGGGATTGAGCTGCCAGCAATTTCTTTCCCCTCTTCAGATCCAGATAGCATCTGCAAGTTTAAAAATTAAAAATATTACCAATATATAAAGGAGTGTACAATAAGAAATTTAAATAATTCGAACAAGATTTAGTCATTAACCATGTACTTACATTCTTCACATAATCATAATTAACACCTAGGAGTAATTCGTTGAGATCAATGTCTCCAAAATACGATTCTAAATGGGGTTCCGGCAACTTCAAAAATTGTAAATATTAGAAAATTTAACAAATTAATCAAGAAAAACACATACATTAACAAAATGATATGTATTAACAAAATGACACATGTTGAAATATTACCTCGATGTTCGTTGTTTGGGCCTCGCATATAACCACACCAGGTGCACTACCACCCCCTTGAGAGGCATCGATCTCCTGCAAGAGTAAAAATTTCATATATTACAAATCTTTTAATTTGTGTACAATATGTAAAAATTAAAAATTGAATAACAATATAGTTTTAACAATGTCCTTACCTGACCGCCAGTCATCGTAGAGGTACCATGTCTTGGTCTAGGACCATAACAGGATTGACCACACATTGTGCACATGTGTGAATCGATTTGAGGCACATGGGATTTTGGTCAATCCCAAAA
This sequence comes from Pseudotsuga menziesii, assembly GCA_001517045.1. NCBI lineage: Eukaryota > Viridiplantae > Streptophyta > Pinopsida > Pinales > Pinaceae > Pseudotsuga > Pseudotsuga menziesii. The sequence continues at coordinate 117,401 of LPNX010636865.1, read as the reverse complement.
AATAGATAGTCCTATACCACCGAAAGTTGGTGGTTTTACCCCACCAGAGGAAGCGAGCCCTGCCTGGTCAATAGTTGTGGTGTGTCAGGAATGGCATCTCAGCTAGAGCAGGAAATGCCTCATGTGTCTCGGTAACCATATCGTGTGCAAGAGGGATGTATGGCCTTGATAGCTGGGCACGGGGTGGAGGTATCTGTCGATTGGTATCTCTATGCCTAGCATTGGGTCAGTTTTTGGGAATCCCCCTACCAATGCCCTGGAACCCCAACACAAACATTGCATACATTGCATACAGCTTCCAGAGGAAGTACAATGGTACTTCCCTATTGTTGTGCAGGGGAATATCGAAAACCATGTACCATCTGTCCATCCAATGGTCTCTAATGGGTGGAAATATGCACCACTCAATAGAAATATGTGGCCTGCTACTCTCCAGAATGTCATCCGTCCCTGAAACTATAAACAATGTATATATGTGCTCTTTGGTTATTTTTAGCTTCTTTATGTCATTGTATCTTAAACCATTGACATATTCTTGTCTTTTTGTTTCCTTGTAGGATGTGATGCTATACAAATCATCATTCGATCTAGCGATTGTATCAACTATTGTCATCAATGATGCTGACAAGGAGCGGTGGAGCTCATCTCCACCCCTCTAGGTAGAACCAATCTCTTTAAGATGCCCAATAAACCTCAATATCTCCGCATTGTGGTCCATAGTAGCCACTGCAATTATAAATACAAATAAAATATCATGAAAAAAATAAACACAGGATATAATGACATCTCTAAGCAATGAAAAGTGTAAAACTAATGTACAAAAAATAACAACATAAACTAAATCTATTATCTAAATTTCAAAATTGATCTTGAATATTACAATAAAGAATAAACATTTAACATTTTTTCATTTTAAATTTATGTCCTAAATTCAAGTATTAATTCCAATTTCCATATGCATGTGTACATAAAATGTCCTATGCGTATATGTTGATTGGGAAGATCCTCTAGCTTATTTTAAGGCTTGGATTATGAAGTTTCATCGAAATTGTGAGGTGCTAACTAATGCCCTTACAGGAACAACTCCCAGATTGGGGGTAGAGGCAAGGGCTAGAGCCTAAAAGAGGTGGCATAATGCGCTATTGATGAATAAAATCCCAATATAGGCAAGGATTTTGTTAGATATGTAATTATTTGTTGTAGCGTGATGTATTTTGGACTCGAAAATCCATTTAGCAGATATTTTTTTATATGTAATTTGGGCCATGTATGGATTCCACTTGATGTTATTTTAGTTGTTTGCACTCTTTCTATATACCCATGAGAGACTTTGCGTAATTGTGTATAGTGGATTTTAAGGTTGCAAGGTTTCCACGGGATTCTATCATGTATGATAGTATGTGATTGACATGAAATCAAACACATCAACCTCCCTATGTATCTTGATGTTCATAGAGCCTATTGTTGAACTCTTTTGTCTTGACCTTAACCAAAAAGTACCCTTCATTCAAGAGGAAATATTTGTTATGTAACACCCTGGTTTTGACCCCATGGTATTAAATTGCATATGATGTAATTATTGTATTAAATCATGGTGCGCAGCTCAAGGCAAAGGCCCCACCATGGATTTAGTGTTTTATGTTTTGACGATTAAAAATCGATGCCGATAGTTTATGTGCTAGCCAGGAACAATGTTTTTCAGACATCATGTAAAATGCAAATCAATAAAAATACCACAACTAGCTATGTGCCGCAACGTTAAAGAGACGGGGGCATGATTTCACAAGGAATAGGGAGGGGGGGAATAATAAAACCCTTGAGCCAATAGGGAAAATCCAAATGTCAAGGAAAACCCATAAAATGGTCAGCTACCCTTTTTGTCCTTTTGTGCCCAGTCATCTAGAAGTGGTTGAAGAAGTTATCTCCTTGGGATGGGAAATGTATGGAGTTCAAATTTGAATTTGGGAAGTCACCCATTTTAGAAAAGTGTGTTTTTGACTTGTGGGGAAATCAAAATCTTGGGAAGGAATAAACACCCTTGTAACCTAGGGTCTGGGGTTACCAACTTACTTTTAAAACTTGCAGACAATTAGCTTTAATGTACAGAAAGGAAATAGGAAGATATGTTGGACTCACTCGATTATCAACGGTTAATCCAAGCTTTGTCTTCTCTCACTCTGCTTCTTTCCAAAGCTTTCAGGGATGCACCTCCTTCACCTGCAAAGAGAAAATTCTCCAAGTACAATTTTATACATGTATATATGACAGGTTAGATGAACAATATATACAGTGCTTAATCAAAAATATTCATCAAACATGATACATGAAAGAGACTCAACACAAAGTTGGAAGAAGAATTCTCTTTATTAACAATAGTGAATGAGATAAGTGTACAACCCAATGCTTGAGACAAGGAATCCTCTGCAACCAAAGGAATCTGAGTTCTGCTGCTCCAAAGACTTCTGAAGATATACCACCAGCATACCTTTTCTCTCCAAGATTCATTCCTTTAATGCCCTCCCCAAGGCCTCTATTTATACTTTGGGAAATAGAGCAGTTTCGAAGGTTGATGAGGTTGAGATAGTTGAGTTGGTTAATGATTAAGGCTCAACAAATCTCCATTAATCGTGTTTTATTATTTTTAATGTCGAATGGATGTGTACGTGGCTATTGATACTGGCAACTCGTGTATGAAACGCGAGTTTCTTTAAGGGAAACCCGCATACAGATCTGTACGTGGGTTGCAATGAGCATAGGCGCATACAGTACGTGGGTTGTCAAAGAAGATAGTCACGTATGTACATGAGTTTCAATGGACATAGTCGCATATGTCAATCCACACATAGAAAAGTAAAATGGCAAGCTGGTTGGAGAGTGAATGCATCTCATGTCATGCCCATCTATAGTGTTTAGGAAATCTTCAATCCAAAAGTGTCCTTTTGTGTACCAACATATGAAGTGTTGGCACTCAGACGAAGAAGTTCCATTTGGGTTGATAACAGATGCCCCCTAATGTGTGAGGTTAGAGGGAAGCGATGGCTGAAATACATTATAATCATTATCTTTGGAGAACTCAAAAGTCCTATGGAGTAGACCTAGTACCTGAAGCGAATACATAATAATGTCATATACAAAGTCATATATGAGGATGCTATGTTCAATATACTAGAACACTAGCTCCTTTACAATATTTGAGTACATCATATAGTATGGGTACTAGACCACATATATTACAAAGGTGGATTGAAGCCACAATATACAATAATGATGAGCCTTCAAAGATCTGGAAGCTGTGTAAATAGGTACAACATAGTCTTGTGCAAATTAGTCCATAGATAGGAAACTAAGGTCTTCATAAACAATCCCAAAGAACCAGTACAATCCAAGCCATGTGAATAGATGTTATTTAAGTCGAACATGGAGTGGATTCAATAGTTTGTCAATCAATAGGTGATAATTAACAACTGAAGAAAAGGAGTTCACCCATAATGAAAGTGAATCCTGAGGTACGATCATAAAAAAATCTAGGTCTTCGTCGTCAAAAAGTGTTGATGTAGACCATACTGTGATAAGGAAGGAAATAGATCCTCCAACGGATCACAAGAGTGACTAGGAACTAGGTAAAGGAAGGGATACACAAGTGATAACATATACGACAATGATGGGATCAGGATATCGATCAGACATTGAGTTAAGTCCTTGAATAGTGAGCATGACACAGAGATGACCCAAGGCAGCTTTTAACTTTATAGATAGAACAACTAGACTTATCTGTCATGTAGGAGACATGATCAGATTCCCCAGGTAATACTGGCAAGAGGAGGAGTAAAAAACTCAAAGTAATAGCTGAACCAAAAGTGAACACTGAGACATGAGTATCGAAAAAAACAGAGGGTGCTATGTTCAAGGATGACATGCTACCACTAACTGAAAACCAAAAGAAAAATTATTCCTTACCTTCCCTGTTAAATTTTAACGAGTCCAGGAAAGTGAACTCGGATCTCTCTTCATTTTTTAACAAGCTTGAAGAGAAGAGGGAATAATGATTGATAGTGTCACTGATTCGTGGATTTTATGGGCCCTAACTAGTACTTGCTTAGTTGGTGTTTTCACATTTAGAGAGTCTGAAAACTCCAAAGAAGACTCCAAGGGAGTCCTTTTTTGTCCAATTTAGTCTCTTGAGGCTGGAAAAGTATAAAACATACCATAGAAGAACTCTCTTAACTTTCGTAGAAGAAAAGGTGAACCTTTTTCGTACTTAGTCAAGGAGGTCTAAAAAAGTTTAAATTACCACCTACCCAACGCTCCTTCAAGAGCAGCATAGAGCTTGAGTTTTACGAGTGTGAAGGAAAGCAAGATCACCAGGAAAGATCCATTTGAGTATGAGAAATGGGGCTTACAACAATAAACTCGATGCTTTGTTCTTTAGTGTTTAACGAGCATGAAAAAGACATAAAGTACACTCAAAATCTTTTTCATGTTTAGGTCCAGAGCATGAAAAAGAGAAAACTAAGCTCATACTGGGTGTTCCTTTTCCGTAAATTTAGTCCCTCGGGTCCGGAAAAGTGATAAACCTATGCCTGAGAATACTCTTCTCAATTTTGTAGAAAAGAGAGTGATCCTTTCTCGTACTATTCCGCATGGTCTGAGAAAGAGATAACCTACCACCAATGTGGATGCCCATTCACATATTCTTAACGATCTTGAACAGACAAGTTAACTCGGCAGTCAATTCTGTTTTAAGGAGTTAAACCTGGGCCTAAAGAAACTCCATAAGGGTGGGGAGTCCTATAAAGGGATAGCTTGTAAAAAGAGACCAAAATGAGGCTCCATTTGGCGTGAAAAATAGCTAAAAAGATTCCCCTGTACCTAAGATAGCTGCAGCATGAGTATCGAAAGACAACATAGGTTCTAAATGAGGATACTCATGAGAGGAAATCCCTATCCACAGAAGAATGATGGTAAAGACAAAGAGCTAATGGTTAACAATACCATAGTCCGTGGTTAAAATGTTGATTGCTAAGTTTAAGATGGAGTAGGTATAGATGCAAAAATTCATGTGACATAACAAAAAACCATCCTATATGAGAAAAAAAACACCTTGGAAACGATGATAAACCTGTGACAAGGCAAAAATATATGGTATTATTTTGATGAATTATGAACTATAGGGAAAAAACCCACTTGAGAAATAACATTTCTATAAATAGTTCAAAAACATAAATAAAACTCACCATTTGGATTCTTAGCCATTAAAAACAAGTTTTCACCTCTACCTTCAATTGCTCAGTGTGGACAATTCAGTGGACCAATTCCAAATCTGCAAGTGTCAGGTAAGACTACACCCCAAGCTCTTCAATTTGATCCTAGCAATTTTCAAAATTGAGCCGGAATTTTATATTTTTGAGCGTCCTCAACAAAGGAACGCTGTGTACACGGGTTCGCTATATTGAAACTCTCATACACGCATTCTGTACGCGGGTTTCCCTGAAGGACAGTAATGTATAGTACACAACATGCCTTACTGGACAGTCGCGTACGCTACATGAGGTGAACAAGAAGCATATAAGATCAAATTTTGAAATTTTACATGAATCTAAAGGTTTTCAATGCTTGTTTTACTAGGTTTGAAGATGGTGCTTGAGTGGGGGGAGCGCGAACATGAAGATATGGATCAAGAAGCACTCCAAGATGCCCCCACCATGAATGTTTTACATTCAAGTGGGTTGTTAAAGTTTTTCTATACATCACCTATGTGGGCCAGTGTCTGCCTCTTAGAGTTCATGATAAATTATTGGGATCATGATTTGGGCATGTTTGACCTTCAAGGTGAGTCCTTGGAGATTGCTTCAGAGGATATCTATTTCATTGTCGGTCTATCACGACAGAAGGCTCCAGTAAACTTGGAAGGAACCGGTAGAGGCGGTGACCCTCTAAGTGTCCAGAACTACATTGACATATACTGTGCACCAGACACACAAAAGAGAGGGAGTTGCATCCCTATTGTACACATACGTGATCTTCCTCTACAGGTATTAACAAGTACCATAGTGAGGGTTGCGGGATAATCTTCTCTTCACCTTACTACATGGAACCAAATGAGACTAGCAGTGGATTGTATGCAGGGGGGCCTATATGACTGGTGCTCGGGAGTGATCCCGATTATGAGGTAACAACTATCTGACTGCAAGAGAGGAAGGAGAAATAATTTTGGATATTCTAGCATACTAGTAGCCTTCTTCTTTGAGAGAGTGCCGGGATTGAGCCCTGCAATACCCTTACCAGTTCGTTCTCCTTGTCAGCCTAGGCTGAGTAAATGGGGAGATATCTTCCTCCGCCAGGGAGGTGGTGGCTCGGTGCAGAGTGTCTATGATGATGACTTCTAATTTTGGTGGGAGCTACGGTTGCCAGCACTAGAGAAGTTTCCATATGCTGGAATGGATTTTCGTAGTGATCCAAACCTTGTCCTCCCTCCAGGAGGAGCATGGGGAGAGTTAGGTAATTTTTTATTTTAAAAATTTAATTTTTTTTTATGAATTTTAAATATAGAGATATATACATATGTATCAGAGTTCTAATCCTATAAACATGTCAAAATGCCGATATTGGACCAGTCCACCCTGAAGGGAATCCATGCATGTATGTGCGTCCTATCCTGGGAGAGGACCAAGGGATGATTAGGGTTCTTGAGGGGAAGCTGGCCAGGCTTACCCAGAGAGTACCCACCTTACAGATTGAGCACATCGTAGCCATCATGCAGGAGTTTGTGGTTGGAGTACCACCTGTCTGGATACACCTTTTGAGGCGGGTAGCCAGAGCAGTATTGGTATACATAGATGATGTTGAGGCTGCTGAAGTCGAAGAGGATGAAGAAGCCAGAGTACAGGGAGACTGGGGGGACCAGGGTGGTCCAGCTTAGATCTAGGGCATTTGATGGACTTTGATCCATATTTTGTATATTTTTTGTATATTATACAGTTATGACTGGATCTGAGGATCAGAGACTCGACCTATCTATGGAAAGATATTCACACACACACACACACACATATATATTGTCGGTTTATTTACAAATGTTTTTTATGTGTATGCTATATATTTTTATGAAAAATGTGTTAAATGCCAATCCAAGATGTAATTAGCGTATGCATCAGTTAATGAATTTTGATTCCTTGGAATATGGTTGAATATAATGAATCCAAAATTTCTTTCCAATAACCTAACTTGCATAAATTGACGTAATAGAATAGTGTTCTGCACCTGATAAGCATGATTGAGCTGGGAAACCACCAGTTGAGAGTCCAGTCGAAATTCCAGCTGAGTGATACCACGTGGCAAAGCATCCCATAGAAGCTCAATTACAGCCCTATACTCAGCGACATTATTAGAAGTAGGACCTAAGCAAGCACCTCCTGAGGCAACTAACTGTCCTGAGGCAGAATAAATGACCCATGCAGCTGAAGCTAGATTACAAGTGTGGCAACTGGCGCCATCAGCGAAAACTACGAACCTCTTGGAAGACATCTGAAAAAAACCAGTAGATGGTATAAAAAACACAAACCGACGAACTAGTGTACATAAAAAATACATACAATAAAATACAATAAAAAGTGCTAAGCCTAAGCATAGTACTTTTTTAGGTAGAGCCCATTTCTAGGCTTAGGCAGCTTATTCCCATCAAAATCAATTAATTCATATGAGCCCTTATTTAATACCTTTGACACGACATAAGGTCCTAACCACATAGACCTGAACTTTCCTGCCCCTAGGGGTTCTTTGTCCTGGTCCCAGAGCAAAACAAGTTCCCCTTCAGAGAAAATTCGAGGCTTTACCGACTTATCATATTGGATTTTGACCCTATTTTTGTGATCTTGGTTTGCTGTCAGTGCATCTCTACGCTATTCATCAAGATGTTCTAAATGTACTAAATGTTCTTCAAGCTCCATCGTATTAGGTAACACATGAATATCTATTTTCAAGGACAGGATTTCACATTCAACCGGGGTAACGGCTTCCACTCCATGAACGAGTTGGAAGGGGGAGAAACCTGTAGCAGTTTTTACATTAGTTCAATATGCCTAAAGTGTGGGGTATAGCACGATATGCCAGTTAGAATGGGCTGCATTAATAGTACATTTGAGGATAGTTTTCAAAATTTTATTAACATCCTGAACCTGACCATTTGCTTGAGGATAGTATGAAGATGAATGTTCTTGTCTAAATCCAAGCATAGTGGTCAGTTCTGTCTTCATGCTATTTTGAAAATTACTGCCATGGTCAGTGACAATCACTTTGGGTATACCAAACCGTGCTATAATTTGATTGAACATGAAAAAATTTGCAATTTCCTCGTCGGCTTTAAAGGTGGGCATTGCCTCTGCCCATTTCGTAAAATAGTCCATAGCGACAATGATATATTTGTGCCCCCCATCCGAGGCTGGGTTACACGTCACGTAATCAATCCCCCACTTCATGAAGGGGCCCACCGAGACAACAGGAAATAATGGAGCAGGATGTGACCACATCTTCCTAGTGTAAAGCTAACAAGGATGATAGCGCTTCACGGCTTCCACACAATTCTTCAATATCGTGGACCAGAAATAACCAGCACGTAGTATCTTCTGGGCCGTTGCTAACCTAGATAAATGACCCCCACATGCTCCACTATGGGCATCATTCAGGACAATCTCCGCTTCCTCATGGGTAAGACATCGGCACAAAACGAAATCTACCCCCCTATGATATAGAGTATCTCCTATGATGAGGTAGTTCTTGGCATGAAGGTGTAGTTTACGTCGTTCCTCCCACGAGAAAGTTGCAGGATAATTCAAAGTCCGGAGATAGATAAGTATATCTCCATACCAGGGGTCAGAGGTGGATATCAAGAAGATATGCTCATCTAGGAATGATTCTTCTTCAATGACTACATCTTCTTCTGTTAGAAATTCTGCTATAAGCTCAGCAAAAACTAAGGATTTTTTAGATTTAGCGGACTGGAAATCCAAGTCAAACTCTTGGAGAATGACTATCCATTTGTTGAATTTGCCTCCAACAATATGTTGGGACAAAACATATTGAAAAGGATTAACGTCTGCCACTACTGTTGTAGTCCTTAGTAAAATGTAGTGGCGTAACCTTTGAACAACATAGATAGCTGCTAAGACCAATTTCAAGACGTGGGAGTACCTAAGTTTAGGTCCAGCTAAAGCATGACTAAGATAGCAAACGACATGATCTTGGAGCTTATTGTCCTCCTAGACTAGGATTACCCCTATGGTCAACTTAGACACGGCCAGATACAATATAAAATCCCTAGAGTAATTTGGAGGATGCAATAAAGGAGCCAACAACAAAGCTTTTTTCAATGCCTTGAAAGCGAGTTGTGTAGTTTCATCCCATACAAATGGGGTGTCCTATTTTAGCAGGCGCATGAAACCCTTGGTAATCTTGGAATATTTTACAATGAAACGTCGAAGAAAATTGGAATTTCCCTGTAGGCTCTGAAGTTTCCTGATAGAACGAGGAGGCATATTTACAATGGCCTCTACTTTTAACAGATCCACCTGAATGCCTCTATTAGAAACAATGAACCCGAGCAATATCCCTGACTCGACATAGAACACACACTTGTGGGGATTCAAGCATATTTTATAGTATCTGCATCGTTCAAATATTAACTGTAAGTGATCTGGATGGTCAATCCTCTTACGAGAATGTGCATGCAAATCATCAAGGTAAGGTTCGACAATGGCTTTGATATCATGGAAGGAAAAATTCATTGCTCGCTGAAAGGTTGCCCCAGCATTTTTCAATCCAAAGGAAATTATTTTGTACACGAAGGTACCCCAAGGAGAAATGAAAGAACTTTTATGTTGGCCTTCCGATTTTATTTGAATTTGATTATATTTGGAGAATCCATCCATAAATGAAAAAGCTTCACTTCCCGTGCAAGCATCAATAATTTGGTCTATAAATGGCATGGGATAATTGTCCTTAGGACAGGATTTTTTCAAATATTTAAAGTCAGTACATACGCGTATGGTCCCTTGCTTCTTATCAACATGAACAGGGTTGGATATCCATTCCGTCAGAGCTATGGGATAAATTAAACCGACTTTCAACAGTTTTTCCACTTCAGCCTTCACTGCCACTACTTTACGCGGGTTAACAGGTCTCAACTTTTGTCAAACAGGTTTAGTGTCAAGGTATGTTCGGATCTTGTGCTCGACTATAGATGGATCAATGCCTGGAATATCCTCATATGACCAAGCAAAAATGTCGCAGAATTCCTTAAATAAGGACGTATATATTGCAATCTCCTCAGGAGAGCAGTTTGCACCGATATGTATATTTTCCACAACGTCAGGATTTGCAGAGATGTTGAAAGGGATGGTAGCAGAAATATTTTCCATATTCCCCTCAGCAAACATTCCTTCCCTTGGTAAGGGATTGATGGGTGTATCAACATTATCTGCCAGTCTCATATGAAAATCCTAATTCTCTATCTTGTTTAGCTCTGGAAGAAAATAGTATCGATGATGAACATCTTCATAGATCTTATCACGTCCACACATGGCTTCCAGAATGGATTCATCAGAAGTTAAAGCCATATCTAAGCAGTCCGCAGAATGCAAAGAGTTTTCTTCCCAAGCAGGCAGATAGGCTTCTTCCAATTCCTCTAAGACTGTGAGGGGGATTGGAATGGGATCAATAGTGGTTTGGGTGATAGCTTGGTAAGCCACTTCCACTTCTAATAGGGGCATTTTAGGTTCATGGTGGGTAGGGAGGACCCAAGGATCAGTCCTATCGACAACCGTAGCCATGGAATTTCCCACACTATTAGAACCTATATAATTAATAGGAGCTGGAAGATTGAATGTGCCCATCAATGATGCATACATTCCAACCCCTAAACTTTGTGCAGCAGGTTTGACCTGATCAACCAATGACATAGTGGACTCATTAGACTCCATGCGGCCTTTTCGAGTAAAATCGAGTTGGTCAACAGTAACCAACTTCCCTTATGGAAACACTACCACCCGAAAGACGACCGATGCAATAGCAGACATGGCATAAGTCCAGCTTCTTCCCAAAATCAAATTATAGTCCAAACGTGCATCAATCACCTCCACCTCAATAGACACCGATTTCCCTACTAGCTTAATTTCAAAAGCCGGTAGGATACCATGTGCACGGAATGACCTTCTGTCGAAAGCAGTAAGCAGGGTGTTTGATGGGACCAGCTCTGGGGACCCGAGAGCTTTCCAACATGACAAGGACATAACACATGTAGAAGCACCCTCGTCAACAACTGCCCTTCCAATGGTCTTTCCACCATGGATGACATTTATTGATAAGGATGCATGGTAAGGTAGCCAAATTTTGACATCAGACAAGTGAAATTTTTCCATGAGGCTCGATTAGTCCATACTGTCTAAAGCTGCTAAGAGTGCATCCCGTTGGGCAGGACAACTCTGTAACACCTCTAAAGCCGACATTGCACAAGGTGTCTGAGCTAATTCTTCAACCACGGAGTAGTTTGAAGCAGCCCTAGCATTAGGGTTATGCAAGGTTGTTATAGCGGATTTCACCACACTAGGTGAATCACACATTGTATGGCCTTCCCCTGTCCCGCTGTAGACTCTTTAGACCCAATGGACCACATTTTATCCTTTGATGTATCATTGATCATCCCCAAAACTATATAAACTATGATATACGTGGATTTTTCCCCGATAACCGCGTACATACGTGGATATTCCCCCTATAGTCGCGTACATCGGGATGTGTGCATAATCCAAATCTTTTTGGAGCGTTCCTTGACTTGGATCCGACTCATATGACTCCTGGCCTTCCATATGCCTTGCGATCGCTCGGATTCGACCCTTCATTGTCCCTAGTGAAGCTATATAAGGAACCCCTTGATACATTGAAAGGGGGGGAGATAAGAGAGAATTGAGAGTACCGAAACTATAGTCCATTGTTGCCATAACTATACTTGAGTCTGCATCCCTTTGTCCCTTTGGAGCACTGTTGTGTTCTTCCCAAGATTGCCTTTGTTAGTGAGCTTGTTATCGGAGTGATGGAGGATTGAGGTGGTGGAGGCCCAAGTGGGGGATTCAGTTTCTCCGGTTCACAGACTGCCGTCAGAGGTTGTCACTTGTAATCTCTGATTCATATTAATAGAAATATCTTTTCCTGTCCAGTAATGTGTATTTGAATGAATGTTGCATCCATGGGAACATGTCAAATGCTTATAAATTATTGATTTATATATGCTAGAATAGATATAACACCATGAAATATAGTATGCTTGTATTGTTTACTTGTTTTTGAGGACGTGCTATAACAATTCAAGCTGAAGATTGGAAAGCTCAACGGGGATCTACTTCAACCATCCAGAATAAGGTACGAGGTTCGATCCTTTAGTGTTAGATGTTTTTATTTCTATTGCATATTGGGAAAGATTGATTTCTGGAGTCTAGCTGTCTATTGTGGTACCCCAAGCCATAGGAATTTCTCTCCGTAACAGAATTGGCGACTCTGCTGGGGACGTTCCTTATTCTTCTTTGGGGTTGGGGGCACAATGGGCTTGATATTATTGATTTGCTCTCTGTTTCTCTCTGTTTCTGTGTCGCATGTTATAGTATGTTTGTCCATTGACACTCCCCTTTATTGGTTTGGCATTGACCTACTTTTTACCACTGCCTTCTCTGTATACGCGGGTTTTTGGCCAAAAGTCGCGTACATACGCAGCTGTTCTTTATACAGTCGCGTACATCCTCCCTTTTGGTGATTCTGATGTTGTGGGAAGTTGCTGGGTGGGTTGTGAGTGTGGTTGGGTCTTCCTTGGGTCTGAAGTTGTCTGTTGGATGCTTCTTTTGTGACCAGAAACCATTCGTTCCTATCTCAGGTATAACGTCTACACTGGCATATAGGTTAGGTTCACCACCGTTTGCATTTTGCATGACCTTATGACCATGTCACTATATCCTTTGGTACGAACCCACTCTATTATGTCATGGAACCTTCTTGCTGCTATAGAAGTGGCATGATATGAGTGGTAGAGCCTCACCTTCCA
>LPNX010636865.1:1022-101523 GCA_001517045.1 Pseudotsuga menziesii | reverse complement strand
TCACTAACAAAGGCAAGCTTGGGAAGAACACAACAGTGCTCCAAAGGGACAAAGGGATGCAGACTCAAGTATAGTTCTAGAAACAATGGACTATAGTTTCGGTACTCTCAATTCTCTCTTATCTCCCCCCCTTTCAATGTATCAAGGGGTTCCTTATATAGCTTCACTAGGGACAATGAAGGGTTGAATCCGAGCGATCTCAAGGCATATGGAAGGCTAGGAGTCATATGAGTCGGATCCAAGTCAAGGAACGCTCCAAAAGGATTTGGATTATGCACACATCCCGATGTACACGACTATAGGGGGAATATCCACGTATGTACGCGGTTATCGGGGAAAAAGCCGCGTATATCATAGTTTATATAGTTTTGGGGATGATCAATGATACATCAAAGGATAAAATATGGTCCATTGGGTCTAAAGAGTCTACAGTGGGATAGGGGAAGGCCATACAATGTGTGATTCACCTAGTGTGGTGAAATCCGCTATAACAAAGGTCTTCTTAAAGACACCTTTCGGTATCTTGGGCATAGTTTCAGCAGGTTTCTCGATCGTGAGAGGGTTAGAAGTTTCACCTATAGAATTACCCTTCTCAGCGGTATCTTTTTCATATTTCTTATTCCTGGTCTGTGGTAAAGTTGAGGATCGAACCATGTTGATATAATTGGGGTCAGGGGCATTTGGGGTGCCCCCTGCTATATTCGAAGCTGAAGTAGAATTCTGCCCTTGGGGAAATGGATCCTTCAGGACAACTGGTTGTTGAGCTTTTACCAGCTTCTGGGCTTGTTCCATAAGGGGACAAATATGGGTGAGGTTATCCTCATGGCACAACTTACATGGGAATTTTACCTTTTTCTTTTCATTCTTGCCCCCATCAGCATTATTTACGGGTTTCTGCTTGTTTTGATTTCCCTCCCCTTTCTTTCCTGATCTCTTCTTTTTCCCACCGGACTGTGGATTGCCCTTTTGAGAGGTCTTTGCAAAAACATTTGCATTTTGGGGGGAGGGGGAAGCCTTTGCTGCCTCCGCCGTATAATGTTTAACGGATAGCTAATGGAGCTGTTTGGCCAAAGATTCTACAGTGGGAGAATTAACGGACTGAACCACACCATCGGCATGGGGTCTAGGCTTAGGTTTATTTGCATCGTGGGTAGGCCTCGGTGCCTCAAGAATAATCTCATACAAGATCCCAGATTGAGAGTATGTCAAATCCAATTGTTGGGCCCTGAGGACAACTTCTTCCTCATTCGTCACTCTTGAAGTAGATACGTCCTTAGATATATACGGCAATAATGATTTAAGGAACCATTCTAATAAAAACTCAGGAGGAATAGTGGCTTTAATAAGGCTCTTCCACCTCCTCCACTCTTGGATGTGATCCGAGATGTGGGTAGCCTTGTTCTGTCGGAAGGTATATAACATGTCCATTCCGAAATTGTATAGGACCGGAAGCTGAAAGTGGCTAAGGAATGCATTAGCCAAGTCCCAAAAACTACTAAATGTAGCAGAAGGAAACTCAATGTACCATTTTGTTGTAGTACTCGTCAAGGCTCTTTTGAACATCCTCAACCTAACTGAATCTTCATTCAGTGAATTAGAAGAACACCATAAATGAAAAGTGGTGGCATGAGCCCCAGGATCTTCACCAACTTTGCCTTTGAATTTTGGGATGTCCGAGGGAAATTTGGTGGGGACAGGTGGCCAAGAGGGATCATGCTTCACCGGGTCATTCATCAATTAAATAGAAAAATATGGCAAGTTTAATGTTGCCAGGAACGGAACTTGGGTCGAACCAGAGCACTAAAAGTGCCTTAATGGGGATTAGAGGGACTTGCCCCCAAATTCCCATAAGTGAAGGAGGGGTTTCCCCCTACCATCAGTTGCGAAGTGGATAAGTTACTTTGGAATGGATTCCTTCCGTAAGCCATAGGATTATGGGTGGGAGGTGCAGTATAAGAGGTTATGGCCATCCCAGTCGAAACTGGGGTTTGAAAAATAGGAGCATGTATCCCTCTGCTAAACAATGAAAAGGGAGAGCTCGTGAATGGGGCCGATACCGGAGTTTGAAAACCTTTCTCGTAAGGGTTAGTGTTTCCAAACTACACTCCTACATAAAAGGGTGATGGGCCTATGTATGGAGTGGATGGGGGAATATGCCCCCCATTCCAAAGAAATCCTTGGACAAAAGCCGAGGATCCTACCGAGCCACTCTAGGCAGTGTGTGTGAAGGAGGAAGGAATAGTAGGTATACTAGGAATCCCAGTAACCATGCCACCAGAAGCACCTTCTAGGCTTGTGGGAACTGGTGGCTGAACAACCTAGCTCGCTGGAGTTAAGGGCGTAGTAGGTATACTAGATCTAGGGGCACTTGCCAAAGGAGGTAGTACCCCTTCAGTCAAAGTGACTGAGGTGAAAACAAAATAGCTTTCTCCTGTAGTAGACATTATCCTACCCACAGGGACACAAAAAATGGGTGGATCAAAAGGACGAACTTGGACGATCATAAGATCGTTTAACTCAGTCAAGGGTGTATTAAAATTCCTAGCAAACTTGTCAACCTGCAAGTCTTCTATCTCAACTGTGTTAAAATCAAAACGGTTTTCCCTAACTTCTGGTTCACCCGGAACTTCACTTACTCCTATTGGTTCAAATGAACCATCCATGTCCAATCTCCGCCTTTGAGGTGGAGGTGGAGGTTCCAATATGATGAGAGGAGGAAGGTTTTGCAACCTTCGTGACCTTCTAATAGGTTGGTCCTCCATGATTGTAAATTTGACAATTCAAACCCTAAGGTATGCTAAACACAGACAAATCACAGAGCAATCACTATGAAAATTCCTAAAGCCTCAATAGTCAGCAAGGGTAAAAGATATGATTTCCTGAAGAAAGCTGAAGAACAATTACTTGGCATCCTTGAAGAGGTTCTTAGGTACAAGCAGAGGAATCACCCAACGCCCTCCTACACTTTCAAAAAGGGTTACCTTCCAAGCCCGTCCCAGGTGAACCATAAATAGCCTTCTGGTTTACCTATGTATGAACCCTAGATGTCAAGAGACTAGAGGCTACCTTAACTATACCAACAGTCTAAGGGGACAGTTGCAAGCTTGATTCATACGCATGGGAAGGTTAGCTGAGCCCAAAACTTTGTCTAGGATAGAATCCCCAGATGCGTAAAAATCCTAATTTACATTTTGATAAGGAATCGAAGGGTTATCTCCTTGGTCCAATGCCTCCACACGACCTCATGCTTGACTCCTGTTTGAGAGGAGCTTCCCAGATACTATCGATAAAGAGAAGGATTTACCTATTGATTAGCTCATTATGTCTGAATTTAAATACTTATGGGAAGTTTAAAATTCCTATCCCACAAGTCTAGCCTAAGCTAGTAGGTGTATGGTCCTAAAAAATATAAATTACTAATAAATTTTAATTATTGCGTTCATTTTAAGGGCTATTTTTAATCAGAAGGCAAGTGGAGTGAAAGACTATGATTTTTTTGACTTGATAAGAAATATAAAAAGCAAAGGTGTATACTTCCAAAGCAAATTATCGCTAAAAAAACCAAGCTTTCTTTTTCTTTGTAAATGTAAATTGATGAAAATGCAACGATAAAGAGAACACTAAGACTATATTTTTTGTAGTTTTTTGAGATTATATTCTAAAAACTGAAAATAGAACTACTTTATGCAAAACCAAATGCAAAAGCTTCTAAATGTTTTCTTTTCACTTTTCAAAATTCTCAAAGACTACTATGCACCTAAATGCACAAAACCTAAGTATGCTTGAATTAAACTAACTGTATAAAGTAAGCAAAGTGAAGTAAATAGATTAATAAGACCAAAAATCAACCACCTAAGGAAGACTTGGAACCCTAGCTTGGGTGGACATAATGAAAGGAAATCACTGAGATCACACAAAGGCAAGTGGCTAACCAAATACTATCTGAAAATAGAATGGGATATACAGTGCCCAGAACCCTGATTGCTGATTCAGACAACCAACACTTGAACCTATAACCCAATAGGCAAATCCACTTCAGGTTGCTAACAGAAAGACGATCCAAACAACTAAGGACTCAAAGGCTTTACAAGAAAGCACAAGGTATGGCTAACAAGGTCATCAAACTCACAGTGAAATGTCTATAAAGAAGGCCAACTAGCAAACAAAATTTATAGAGGGACAGGGACAAGCAAACCCTAACCCAAAATTTTTAAAGCTCAAGCTTGTATGCGACTGTGTACAAGGGCAAACCATGTACTGTACGCAACTGTCCTAGAGAGAAACCTGCATACGCAGGCCTCTATACGCGACTGTGTGCAAGAGCAACCCACGTACAGATATAAAATTTTCTAATAAAAAGAAAAAATTTCAAGGTCTTCATACACCACTCTAAGAATGAACCAAGACAGGACACCACACATAAAATCAAGGCAAAGAGTGGTCACTGATCTACAGAAATAACCCATAGCATTCTGGGCTCCCCAGCAGAGTCACCAGTTCTGTTGTACATGAATAAACACCCTTATAACCTAGGGTCTGGGGTTACCAAATTACTTTTAAAACTTGCAGACAATCAGCTTTAAAGTACAGAAAGGAAATAGGAATATATGTTGGACTCACCAAATTATCGACGGTTGATCCAAGCTTTGTCTTCTCCAGCTCTGCTTCTTTCCAAAGCTTTTAGGGATGAACCTCCTTCACCTACAAAGAGAAAATTCTCCAAGTACAATCTTATACATGTATATATGATAGTCTAGATGAACAATATATAGAGTTCTTAATCAAAAATATTCATTAAACATGATACATGAAAGAGACTCAACACAAAGTTGGAAGAAGAATTCTCTTTATTAACAATAGTGAATGAGATAATTGTAAAACCCAACGCCCGAGACAAGGACTCCTCTGCAACCAAAGGACTCTGAGTTCTGCTGCCCCAA
The DNA here is from genome assembly GCA_001517045.1 of Pseudotsuga menziesii. NCBI lineage: Eukaryota > Viridiplantae > Streptophyta > Pinopsida > Pinales > Pinaceae > Pseudotsuga > Pseudotsuga menziesii. The sequence goes on along the minus strand of LPNX010636865.1, from coordinate 96,583 downwards.
AGACTTCTAAAGATATACCACCAGCATAACTTTTCTCTCCAAGATTCATTCCTTTAATGCCCTCCCCAAGGCCTCTATTTATACTTTGGGAAATAGAGCAGTTTCGAAGGTTAAGGAGTTGGTTAATGATTAAGGCTCAACAAATATCCATTAATTGTGTTTTATTATTTTTAATGTTGAATGGATGTGTACATGACTATTGATACTGGAAACCTGTGTATGACACACGAGTTGCTTTAAGGAAAACCGCGTACAGATCTGTACGCGGGTTGCAATGAGCATAGTCGTGTATAGTACGCGGGTTATCAAAGAAGGTAGTCACGTATGTACGGGAGTTTCAATGGACATAGTCACGTATGTCAATCCACACATAGAAAATTAAAATGGCAAGCTGGTTGGAGAGTGAATGCATCTCATGTCATGCCCATCTATAGTGTTTAGGCAACCTTCAATCCAAAAGTGTCCTTTTGTGTACCAACATATGAAGTGTCGGCACTCAGATAGAGAAGTGCCATTTGGGTTGATAACAGGGAAGGCATGCCCAAGTCATTATGCACCCATGAATTTTATTTCTCATCCATCCTCATGGATTTTGGATCCCTCACGTAGTAGGAAGAGACTGAGCTCTCTCCTCCACGGTTTGGCTATTGTTTCCTTCACTTTTCCATACCCAGAATGCATTTTGGGTGTTGCTGGGTGAATGGGAAGAAAGGGGCCATGATTTTGGGGTTTTAGGAGGCCGTTTTTGCCTTGTGAGAAATCTGGGAGCTTTCCTCACATTTTTCTGCAGTTTACCGATTTTCCTCCATGGCTGGGAAGTCATTTTTGTGTTGTTGTCGAATGGGAGAAGAGACCCACGATTTTTGGGGGATTTAAGAGGATGTTTTCTTCTCCTCACACAGTTGAGCTCACTGGGAATTTTTCCCTCATGTTTTCTATTGTTTCCTCATTGCTCCATACCCATAAATTCATTGGTGTGTTTCTCAGTGGTTAGAGAGCCAAATTTTCCTGATTTGTGGGTGAATGGGGGACATTTTTGCTTCTGCTATGCCTAGAAACGTTTTTATGAGTCCAGATGTACGATTTGGGGGTTTATGGGGGACGAGTTGTTCCCATATTTTCCCAAAAAGGATTCCTAGAATCGTACTTTGCTCACCCAGGTTTGTTTTCCCCTCAACCATTCTGTTTTGGGTTGCCCAGGAACATTTAGACAATACCCATCTGTTAAATGGTTGTCTGTGTTTGATTACCAAGTTGCCTTGGTAGAGTAAATCCAAGGAACCCACCTGTTAATTGGTTGACTATGTGTTTGATGTGTATTTAGGCTTGGCCTAGTAAGTCCAAGGAACCCCTATGTAATTGGATTGTTTCCTTATCAGCCCATGAAACCCAATCTCTTATTGGCTTAGCTGGATAGTCTTTGAAACCCAACGGCGTGTTGGTTTGACTGTGGATGCTTGGTTTTGGCTATGTGTGATCCTGCTATTTCCCTAGTGACTTATGGAATCATGCCCGTCTTAGGGGTGGTGGCGATGCTGAGAGATTGATGAGCAGAATGGAATATGGTTGGGTGGAACATTGCAGTGCAGAGCTAGTTGAGGGCCATCTTCTATTAAAGATAGGTATTCTTTTGTATTTTATTTCTGCAACTGTATTTGTTTTATAAATTACTATGAACATGTTGAATGTTGGAATGAATGCATTGCTTCTGCTGTGTATTAATGCATATGCGTAAATTATTATGTTCAATACATGGAATGATTGTATGGATGATTTGCTTCCGCTACATAATTGCAATTGTTATGCATCTAGTATGTTTTTACTCCAATGCATTTTTATGTTTATGTTCATGAGACGAGATCGCCCATTCGATAGCGGCAGTAACAATGTTTATTCGTGTTCTCACCATCGTTGGTGTGAGGGGTGGGGACGTGACATGTTAAGCATGGGAAGCTTCTATACCTTATTTTTACACTTGGATTAGGAATTTTCATCAAAACTATTAGTTGTTTAATGATGTTTTTGAATGACCAACTTCGATATTTCAGATAGAGGCAAGGGATATACCATGTTTGTTTATGGATTTTAGGGAAGATATGAATTCTACTTGAATTGTTTTTTAGTTGTATGCAAGCTTGCAATATAATTGACAAACTTTGCATATTTGTTTACTTTGGTTTGGATTCACAAGGATGCTTGAAAATATACATATGCAAATAGTGAAGTTGATTTGTTTTTTATGAGTTAATTGGGGTTTTGGTTTACATTGGGCATGTCATTTATTTATGCAAACTTGCAATGTACTTGACAAAATTTGCATATTTGTGGATTTTGGTATGGATTCACAAGGATGCTTGTGAATATGCATATGGAAATAGTGAAATTGATTTGTTTTTTATGAGTTAATTGGGGTTTTGGTTTCCGTTGGGCATGTGAATTTTGGTATGGATTCACAAGGATGCTTGTGAATATACATATGGAAATAGTAAAAATGATTTGGTTTTTTATGATTAAATTGGGGTTTTAGTTTCCATTGGGCATGTAAATTCCTTTATGGGCATATAAATTAAAAAAAAATTGTTTAAATTCAAATTAGGGAAAATAAATTATTGAATATAGGGAAAATAGCATGAGAGGATTTGAACAAAATACCTCACAAGGAAGAGATTGATCCCAAGGTGCCAAGTTTGTTTCCCTTTGCTCACCCAAAACGTGTTTGCCCTAACTCGTTTTGCTTTGTCTAAGCTCCAATTAGTGCGACGTTGTGGCAAAAATGATGGGCTCGACCCGTTTTAACCATAAAATAGGTTTTAGTAAACATGAGTGTGTTTTTGTATGGTAAAATGGGGGCATGATTTCGCTTGCTAAAACGAGGGCACTATTTTTCTTGCTAAAATGGGGGCATGATTGCTTCCTAAAATGGGGGCACGATTTCGTTAACTATCCTAACTAGCATGCATGTTGAAAGCCTTGGGACAAGGCTTGGCAAGGTCGGGATTGCTTGGGATGGTTTATATTTTATGGATCAAGAGTGATTGAATTCACTCTACCATTGCATTTAAAATCTCCCTCAACTTTGTCACTCACCCCTATATATATATATGGAACATCGCTCAAGAAACCATCAGGTACTTCCCCATTTTTTTTAGGATGGTACCCGAGGTAAACCATCAACACTGATTACGGGGCCTAACTTGGTGGGGACATCAAGTGAGGCCTCAACATAGCCACCTGAGGATATGAACCCAAGACCTTCTGCTAGCATAAACAATTCTCAACCACTTGAGCTAACCCACCAGGATATATATATATATATATATATATATATATATATATATATATATATGTATGTATGTATGTATGTATGTATGTATGTATGTATGTATGTCCGTTTCTCTTCAAAAGTAAATATGAGTAGATTTATTGCAGGCTACCGTGGTCTATTTATTTGTGGCTTCTATTCGACGTTGATTCAAGATATATTATTCTTGTATTTTAAGGATTTACTCTCTGTCTAAATCAGTTAACCAGTTTAAACAAGGAAGACATATTTTATAATTTACTATAGGCTATATTTGTAGTCATGTCTTCTTTCTTTCGTTTGACAAACTCAAACCGAATGTATGCTTCTAGGGTTTGAGACATAGTGTTTAATTAGCTTAAACTAGAGAAGTATATTCTATAATTTACTATAGATTAAGTTTGTAATCATACAACTTTATTTCATTTGAAAAAATCAAACATAACTTATATACTTCTAGGGTTCGAAATAGGGTTTACTGCTGATATCTAACCGTCGATTCAATAAAATATGGTGTTAATTTTTAGATTTTTAAAGAAATTATTTACCCACTTAGTAAACATACAAAATATATATATATATATATATATATATATGTGTGTGTGTGTGTGTGTGTGTGTGTGTGTGTGTGTGTGTATATATATATGTATATATATATGTATATGTATATGTATATGTATATGTGTGTGTGTGTGTGTGTGTGTGTGTGTGTGTGTGTGTGTGTATTGTACAATAGAGAAAAATAACTCAAATATGAGATTTTTGGTTTTTGGGTACATAGATAATCTGTATATAATATAAAGCTAGCATATCAACAAAGAAATATTCCATAACTATAAACATCCAGAAAGTATCGTATAATGAACATATCTGTAACTTTTGTTTGAATCTGGAAGTTGACAGTCACACACCACCCAACCTTAGTAAACATGAGACTTCCTTGTCTACAAGTATTCCACCCCCTTGCCCAATTTTCTGACTTTAGGTCTCACTTTCTTTAGCTCCAAGTTACCACCAATCCTCATTTCATGTACAGTTATTTCCAAAACCTAGCTCCTCAGAAGTTCAGTGTCGATTTAGTTCCAGAGCCTAACATCTTCAGATGTTCACTAGAAGCTCTATGTTATTCTCTTTCTACCTTTTGAGCCTATACCCCTTTCATTGGTGCTCACTGGTAGCTCTTATTTTTCTTGCCTAGGATTTTTCATAACTAAATAACTAACTCCCTCCTCAAGACTGGCCACTTGTCTTCATGAAGATGGCTGAATATTTAGTTACTTCCTAAACCCATATTTTTGTCAATTAATTACATGCGTGTCTAAATTCTATACTAAATTTATATTATATTATATTTAATTGTATTTCTACTAAAATTATTAGTTTTCATCACATAAATAAAATTACTTTAAAATGTTACGAGAGGGGTATTACAAATAACATGTTTCACAACATCATTCTATTCTCAAAGTTATATATATAAATTGTTAATGCTAATCATATTTTAACATCATTCTATGGTCAAAGTAATATATAAAAATTATTAATGATAATCATATTTAACATTTGGTATTTTATTTTTTATATAGTACATAGTAGTTATTGAATAAATCAGTTTATAATTTGTTAATTTGTTTATTAAAAAAAGAAAAAGGGAATTATGTCGTGTGTGTGTGTGTTTTGCCTTAATAGACTCAGGTGAATTATTAAGGAAATATAGAGTTTACTATTTTGCTACTCTTTATTAAATTGTTAAGGCAATAACACATGTAGGATATAGTTATCCTACATATTTCTAGGGTCATATCAAGAAGACATGAATTTCCAATTAATTCATATTATCGATTTCTCATTAAAAATAGTTTTCGAGGTGCTATAAGGATTATAAAATGGGCATCAATAGAGACCTTTGGGTTTATTTAACAAAAACACATTGAAAGGGTTGTGTATCAACTCTTAAGTAAACTAGGGTTTTTAGACGCTATGATAGCACCACTAAAGAAAATTTAACAGTTTCAACATTTACTTTTATTAAAAAAAACACTAACTTAATAGGGAAATCCAAGAGATGTTTCCTCATATTTATGTTGGCATCCCTAATAAACATGTTGGTGTAAACAAGTGACCTAGGGGAATTCAATGTGGGTTGTGTATATTTAGGTTTGAAGTAGACAAACTATTTCTTCTAATGAATATTTTGGGCTGGATTTAAAGAACATGAGCAAAATTGTATCTTCTATAGAGTTGGTTCTACTTGAATTTAACATCCTTGGATTCTTTCTATGGACCTAATATGTATCATTAATTACATGATATCTCAATTTGCTACTTGTTTGTAAATTAACGTTCAAAACATAAATGATTTTCCTACATTATTTAAGTGATCCTCGATTTATTTCTTTTGACATAAGCTCATGGTTAAGTGGAAAAGTGGGTAGACTACGCAACGTTGTTCTCAAGTTCTATCAGCAGTAGTGATTGTGACACTCTTATTACTCTCATAATGAGAAATAATCAAGTTGGATACCTTTTGGTAGACATTTTGAACCAGTAATTCAATGCCCAACTTGGGCAAGCCACTTGCATTGCATTTGTGTTGAAGTAACTAGGCTTGTTCAATAAAAGCAATGCAAGCTTGGGAAACCTCTTTGTTCTATATTTATATGTGATTAATTCATTTTTCATGGTCAATGCAATGCCAAATGGAACAATAATTGGAATTGCATTAATCAATAATTATTTTTAATGGTATGTGTAAAATGATGCTCATAGTTTCCTTTGGTATTAGGAACTTCTTTATGAACAAGTTGTTGTTGTATTTATAACTTTGGGAGATATTTTGATGTATATTATCATTTTATATTATTGTAACCCCATCATAGATATGTTTCCCTCCTTTCAGGATGTCATTACTGTATATGGTCATTGGGGTAATCCCTCCCTTATAAGTTGGGGCAATAGTCTCCAAGTTGAATACAATAAAATGTATTTTTGAGTCTCCCTAGGTGAAGTCAGCCCTTCTAGGGTAAGAGATTGGCCCAATCATGTTTTGGGTTAGTAACTTGATGTGTATAAACATGGATGCACCCTGCCTCATTTACACACACACTCACTCACTCAAGTTCACATGAGGAGAGAGCGAAGAGAAAGGAGGAGAGAGAGAGAGCTGCAGAAGAATTATTATTCTTGGGTTTTTCCATTTTGTGATATTGTCTTAGTGATAGAACTATTATAAGGAAGTTTTCTACGTTTTATCCTTTATGCTTTCCTTGAGGAAAATCTTTGTGTCTTGTGTATGTGCTCTATATTATGCATATTGTTGTGCTTGTTATTCTTTCAGATATATATCCTAATCATTTTGAATAATATTAGAAAAGCTAAGATTGTAAGAGAGCCTCTCTGAAAGAAGGAATTATGCGGTAGCGAAAAATAGGGATTCCTAGTTCAAGGTCTTCTCCCCATAGATCATCAAGAAAAGAGGGCTAGGATGACTAACCCTAGGAGGGAGCATATTTTGGTGGAACCATAATCAAATTTGAAGAAGTTTCAATTTTTGACTGCGGGACACCGCAGAAATAAACTAGGGAATCATGTTTCGGAGGCTTAACACCACATTTTTCCGAATAAGGACCTTACTAAGAAAATCGCCTCAAGGAGGTGCATATTTCTATCAAGACAGAATTCCAAAATTCAATGTTTGGAAAATTAGGGTTTCTCTAAAAAACCCTAGATCATGCATCTATGGAACCAGTTTGGGCACCTCAAGTTGGTAATATCTAAATCTTTTCTATTTTCATTTGAGGTTCTCAATTCAAGATGACACATCATACCCAGCTTGAGGATAAGCTTGGGGGAGATGAAAACTTCTGAGCATGGAAGCACAATATCTCCCCGATAATTGAAGAAAATGATTTGGATCATTATATCAATAAGGAAATTCCAGAACCATAGGGATATGAGGATAAGGATATACATAAGAAGAACTTGGTCAAGGCTAAGATAATAATTGCAGATTCTATTAAGGATCATCTCATCCCCCATGTGTCATCCTTAAAGACATGTAAGGAAGTGTTTGATTCTTTGATGAAGTTTTTTGAAGGAAAGAACATCAGCCGAAAGATAACATTGAGGAACCAATTGAACAATGTGAAGATACAAAACTTAGATACCATGCAATCCTAATTCACAAGGGTTTCTCAAATCAAGGAAAAAATGGAAGCAGTTGAGGATAATGTAGAAGAAGGAGAGATTTTTATGGCCACCTAGAATGGTCTCTGTAGATCACGGGATTCATTCATTCAAGGAATATGTGCCAAAAGGAAGTTGATCAGTTTCAACATATTGTGGGAAGAATGTACACAAGAATAAGCTCGACTCATAACAAGCCCGAAGAACAGATGGGAGAAACTGAATATAAATCTGTCACTATCCACTCCAGAAGATATCATAGAAAGAAGGAGGATCACCATGACAACAAAAGGGAGCACCACCATTACAAAAGACAAAATAAATTTAGAAGAGATCCTTCCAACATTCGATGCTACACTTGTGATGAGAAGGGGCATTACTCTAGATATTTTCCCAGAAACAAACACTCCTTCAACAAGAAGTCAAATAAGAAAATACATCATCCTCACACTGTTGAATATGATGAACCAACAATAAAAATACTAAAAGCAGAAACTAATTCTTCAAGTGATGAAGAATATGTCCTAATATCAACACTCACGGGCACTATCTCACATGGAAGCAATGATTGACTTGTATATAGTGGGGAATCCAAACATATGATGTGATTCAAAGAATCATTCATCAATTTGTATGAGCATGAGTCACCTCACAAGGTGAAGCTTGGGGATGATTATCAATACCGCATAAAAGGAAGTGGAGAAGATTCCTACAAGATAGACTTAGAGAAATATTTGAAGATGAAAGATGTGCTATATGTTCCAGGATTGAAGAAGAATATTCTCTCCATATATGCACTATATGAAAAGGGAATAAGGGTTGTATTTGTTGATGTCCAAGTCCTAATGTGGCCAAAAGGAAATACAATAGATGATGCAACAATGATTGGAGAGAAAGAGGGAGGCTTGTAGAAGTTGAAGGGACAACCTGAACAATCATTGGTTCATGAATCCATAGAACCAATTGAACTATGGTAGGGAAGGCTTGTACATGTACACTATAGAGAACTACCGATTGTAAGGAAAGTGGTTTCAAGACTTCCAGAAATCCAAAAAAACCATGAAGGAATTTGCAAGGGACATGTGCAAGGAAATAACATAAAGAATACATTTCCCAGTAGTGAAAGAAAAGAAAAAGGAATACTGGATATAATCCTCTCAGATGTCTGCGGGCCCATGTTATCCATCTCACTAAGCAACTATGTATACTATGTTTCCTTTATAGATGATTTATCCCATAAGAATTGGATATATTTCTTGAAAGGGGAAAATGAAGTACTCAACAAGATCAAGGAATTCAAAGCCTTGGTAAAAAATCACACTGAAAGGAAGATTAAGACTCCGTGGTCAAATAATGGTGGAGAATTGACCTTAGAAGAATTCAAGGAACTTTGTAGATAATCTAGGATTAAGAGGGAGTTAAGCACTCCATACAATCCCCAACAGAATACCGTTGCAAAAAAAAAGAGCAAAACAATAATGGAAGCAACAAAAGCAATGCTACATGACCAGGATCTTGTGATGCACTTATGTGTAGAAGCAACTAGGACAAATGTGTATGTACATAACCGTACTCCTCACAGAGTACTCGACAACAAGACTCATGAAGAGGTTTTTTTAGGAGAGAAACTAGAAGTCATCCATCTCATAATATTTGTTGTCCAGTGTATATACACATACCAAAGGAAAACAGGACCAAGATCGATCCTTCAGAAAGGAAGGGAATATTTGTAGAATACACTGACACTTCAAAGGCCTACCAAATATACTTCCCAAGATTTAAGAATATTGACATCAACAAAGACATAACATTTAACGAAGACTCAACATGCTCCAGATTCAAAAAAATAGCTATTAAAGAGATTGAAGAATCTGAATCAACCAAAGTCCGAGAGATGGCATAAACAACTCCAAAAGATCATGAAGATCATGACATGACATAACCATAAGAGCTTGTAGAACCACTTCACGAGAAGAACTCCCACGAGAGAAAACCATCATGGGCATAGGAGCTAATACAAGATGCATAAAGGTATGGCGCTTCAGATGGGATACATAGAGAAAGGAATAGACATAAGCCATACAATAGCTATGTGGCCCTGCTATGTGACATCATTGATAAAGAACCTTCCAACTACGAAGAGGATATATAAAAGAAAGAATGGAAGGATTCCATGATCGAGGAGTATTAGTCGATTCTAAAGAATGATGTCCGGGGGTAGTTCTGAGACAACAACGGAAGTATGTCATGACTTTGAAGAGGATCTACAAGATCAAGCATGCTACATATGGGAGCATTGAAAAACATAAGGCAAGGTTCGTCATGCATGGATTCTCCCATAAAGAAGGCATAGACTATGAGGAGACATTTGCACTCGTAGCAAGATACACTAACGTAAAACATATTCTTGCATTCGATGCATTGAAAAAATGGAAGGTACACCAAATGAACGCCAAGACAACATTCATGAATGGTGTAGTTGAAGAGCAAGTGTACGTGGAGCAGCCACTGGGATTTGAGACACATAATAGGAAGAATCATGTGTGCAAATTGAAGAAATCCTTGTACAAATTGAAACAGGCACCCAATACATGGTACAAGAGGATGGACAATTTCCTGATGAGCTTAGGCTTTACCAAGAGTAAAGAGGATTCCAACCTTTACTTCTAGGTTGAAGGTGGAAGACCGATGATGCTCCTGCTATATGTTGATGACTTGTTTCTGACAGGAGGTGAAGAACTCATTGTATATGCAAAGAGGAACCTTCCCATTCAGTTCGAGATGAAATGCCTAGGGATGATGCACTATTTATTAAGCATAGAGGTGTGGTAGAGTACAGATGGGATCTTCCTTGATCAAATAAAGTATGCATTGGAAATTATGAAGAGATCCAAAATGATGGATTACAAGGAGATAACCACACCTATGGAATCGAACTTGAAGATACTGTGTGATGCTTCATCAAATATAGGTTATGTCATGATGTATCATCAGATGATTGGTTCATTGATGTACCTAACGAATATGAGACCAGATATATGCTTTATTGTGAACACCCTGAGCTTGTTCCCTACAGATCCAATACATGCTCACCTGATAGATGCAAATCATGTATTGAGGTACCTGAAGGGTACAATTGATTATGGACTCAAGTATTATGTGAATCAAAATATTAACCTGCAAAGTTATGTTGATTTATATTGGGTAGGCATCGCCACTGATAGGAAGAGCACTTCGAGATGATGCTTCAGATCTATAGTTGCATTGGATGCAGTAATGAAATGGAAGGTACACCAAACGGACACAAAGAAAAAATTCTTGAATTGTGTAGTTGAAGAGAAAGTGTACGTGGATAAGCCACTTGGATTTGAGACACATGATAGGAAGAATCATGTATGAAAATTGAAGAAATCCTTGTATGAATTGAAACATGCACCCAGTACATTGTATGGAAGGATGGAAAACTTCCTGATGAGATTAGGCTTTACCAAGAGTAAAGAGGATTCCAACCTTTACTTCAAGGTTGAAGGTGGAAGACCGGTGATGCTCCTTCTATATGTTGATGACCTGTTTCTAACAAGAGGGGACAAACTCATTGTATATGCAAAGAGGAACTGTACCACTGAGTTCAAGATGAAATATCTTGGGATGATGCACTATTTCTTAAGCATGAAGGCATGACAGAGTACATATGGGATCTTTCTTGGTCAAAGAAAGTATGCAGTGGAGATTATAAAGAGATTCAAAATGTTGGATTGCAAGGTGATAACCACACCTATGGCATCAAACTTGAAGCTACTGTCTGATGCTTCATCAGAGACAGTTGATGCCATGATGTATCATCAGATGATTGGTTCATTGATGTACTTGATGAATATGAGACCAAACATATGGTTTTTTGTGAACACCATGAGCTTGTTCCCGAAGGATCCGAGACATGTTCACCTAATAGCTGCAAAGCATGTATTGAGGTACCTGAAGGGTACAATTGATTATAGACTCAAGTATGATGTGGATCAAAAGATTAACCTGCACGGTTATGTTGATTTGTTTTGGGAAGGAAACACCACTGATAGGAAGAAAACTTTGGGATGCTGCTTCAGTTTGAGATCTGGTATAATCTCTTGGTTTAGCAAGAAGCACTCTTGCATAATACTGAGTACAATTGAGGAAAAATATGTTGTAGCTTGTTCGAGAATTTGTGAGGCAGTATGGATTCGAAAGCTAATTCCTGATTTGTTTGATATCGATTTAGAGGTGACTTGTATCTTTTGCGACAACCAGAATTGTATGAAGTTGTTAGAGAATTCAATGTTCCATGACAAGTTGAAGCACATTGAAATCAAGTATTACTATATACAGGATATGGTGCAGAGAGGAGCAGAGAAGCTCCAGTACATGGTGATAGACGAGAATATAGCCGATGTGTTGAGCAAGCCGCTAGCTAGAGTGAAGTTTGAGTACTTCAGAGAGAGACTTGGTGCTATCTACATCGAGGTCCCTATAAAGAGGGAGTGAGGAGTTCTTGCATGGTGGAATATGCAGGTTGTTCTCAGACGTAATCAGTCCTGGCTTGCTCCCATGCTAGAGATGACAAGAATATCGAAAGATGCAGATGCATTAGAACAAGATCTCACATGGGAAGGAATGCATGGCCTCCCTAAATGTAAGTAGTCCTGGCATAGTACACAAGTGGTATGGGGATGTAATAAGTCTTGTTAGGTAGTCCTCGAATGTAATGAGTCCTAGCATAGTACGCAGGTTATCCATGGATGTAACGAGTCCTAAAAGGTCATCCTTGGATGTAATCAGTCCTAGAATGGTACGTAGGTTATCCTTGGATGTAATGAGTCCTTGAGGTTTTCCTTGGATGAAATGAGTCCTGGCATGGTACGCAAGTTATCCTTGGACGTAATCAGTCCTTATGTGTTCCCATGTTGGAGATGATGAGAGGTCACACGGAACTTGGTGTGCATATAGGAGATTCTCGCATAGTGGTATACGCAGGTCATCGTTGAGACGTAATGAGTCTTGGCATGCTCATATGTTGGTAGAACGTGAATTGACCATGGAGAGACATAATGCACTTGGTATGCTCCTAGGTGATTCTCGCATAGTGGTAGACATAGGTCATCTTTGAGACGTAATGCGTCCTAGCATGATCCTATGCTGGTAGAACATAGGTGGTCTATGGTATGCATCTGGGATGTGTTATGTGTGCGATGATGAGATGATCCAGATACGACAAGATGATGATAGGAGATGCAGGTGATTGCGATGGAAATGTAATGTATGGTCCTGGGATATACCTACATGATTACTTGCTCGTGGATATGATGAATACCTAGATGAGGACTAGGCCTAAACCCAACATGAAACAAGGATGGCTTTGTAGAAACTTCCTATGACAGATACATCGGCCAGCTGGCACTATTCAATGATTGATAATATGAGGACTATAGTAGAAACAACGATGATGATCTAACAATGATGACATGATCAAATGTGTTGATTACTATGGGGAGAGAATACCTTCCTAGTTAAGAGGGAGTGTTTTTGTATTTGTAACTTCAAAATATATTTTGATGTATATTGTCATTATAGATTGTTTAACCCCATCAAAGATGTGTTTCCTCCCTTTCGAGATGTCCTTATTGTATATGGTTATTTAGGTAAACCCTCAGTTGTAAGTCGGGGCAATAGTCCCCAAGTTGAATATAATAAAATGTATTTTTGAGTCTCCCTAGGTGAATTTGGCCCTACTAGGGTAAGAGGTCAGCCCGGTCATGTTTTAGGTTAGTCACTTGATGTGTATAAATAGGGATGATCCCTCCCTCATTTACACATGCATTAGCTCACTCAAGTTCGCATGAGGAGAAAGAGAAGAACAAGGAGGAGAGAGAGAGATGCAAAAGACTTCTTATTCTTGGGGTTTTCCATCTTGTGATATTGCCTTAGTGATGAAACTATTCTGAGGAATTTTGTGGGGTTTTCTCCTTTATGGTTTCCCCGAGGAAAATCTTTCTGTTTTATGTATCTTCTCTATCTTATGCATCTTTGTGTGCTTGTTATTCTTTCAGATAAAGATCCTAATCAATTGGAATTAGATTAGAAAAACTAACACAAATCATTATCTGGAATTGGGCATTCTATCTCTTAAATTTCCTAATGAAGGTATTGACTTGCTTAGGCGTCATATTTGAGTTAAACCTTATTGAATGGATGGAGTTGTTTGAGGAAGCCACTTCCATGCTTGGTTTGATCTTTAAGTCTTTGGGTTGGTAGATGAGACAATGCCAATATGAATTTATCAATTGGTGAACTAGTGAGTGATGTATTGTAATTAAAAAAAATCAATTCAGACCCATGGAGTTAAGTTTTGTGGAATGCAAATGACAACCATGTCCTTGGGAATTTTTCCATAGTATTGAGTGCAAGTTCATAAAATTCATGATTGTTTATGCAATGTAATTCTAGCACATACGTGTTACAAGTTAAACATATATAGAGAGAGAGAAAGAGAAAGAGAGAGAGAGAAAGATGGTGTGGGTATTGGAATTATGGGGATGCCCAACCTATCCTCACTCAGTGCATTAGAATTGTTATTCTCAAGTTACTTGAAAATCATATTGCAAATTTAGCAGGTTTCCCTATAATGCTTGCTTAAGCTATTTGTTATTAATATGGGTAAGCACTTGGCAAGGCATTGCTAAGTGTCATGAAGTTAATAGACAAATACGACTATAACGTTTTGATGTTAAAAAGGATGAATGAAATATAAGTGACAACATCTAAAATGATTACGGAAAGATACTAAATTTATTCTCTTTTAGTGATGTAAGAATTGTCTATGAACACGTAAAGAATGCCATGAGAGAAGGTTGTTAACAATTGAGCTAATTTATACAAGTTAGGGTGATATGGAGATATTCATCTATCATGGAGGTATCGTCTACTTACACATAAGACCTTATTCTTGATGGTTCAACATTTAGGGTAAATTAATTCGGGTTAAACATGTCAAAACTAAATCACCCTACTTCTCGAACCTCGATATGGATGACTATCGAATGATGACTCATGACCTTAATAGTGATTTAACTACTTAACTATTTTCTCATATGGTAAATTTAAGATGGAAAGGTAAATAAAGGAGTGTTAAATAAATGAATTATGTTACAAATAACTATGGGAAATATTAGGCACTCCGTATCATTTGAGAAGGGATGAAGTTCCCTAGAAGAAGCTTTGCCTTCCGTATAAGCCTTCAAGATTGAAAAAATAGTAAGAATAGAACCATGCAATAAATTGTGTTTCCATATCTACTTTACTCCATTTAATGAGATACGTTGTTATAATGTTGATATCATGCAATCCTATGATGAGAATGTTATCTGAGATGGTGTCATGCTACGGTATACGTTTAAGAGGTTATTAAATTAATATGATGGGAATAAGATTTAGTTTGTTTATTATTATAGTGTCATGTTATGTTTCATTTATTGAATTTGTGTTGCTTAATAATATTTATCATTGCATAATAATCTATCCCATTATAAACAAAGGAATAATGGACCATGATAACAATTTACAATTGTTTATAATTTTATTTTTTATGAAGATTCTAGTGAACATGATTGAAGGTTAAATAAGAAGGATAACGGGTAGTTTTACATGTGAATTATAATAATGAGTTCGACAAAGTTATGAGATCTGATCATGATGATAAGGGCATACTTTATTGTAATTTAAGCTTGCATATGGTAACTTGTGCTTCTTGATCATCCTTATTTTTTGAGAAAATTATTAGATATATGAATTATTATTCTAAAATGATGCTTAGCATGTTTTGTATTTATAGTATGAGTTATTTCCTGACAATATTGTTGTTCTTTTATAGGATGCCATTTATGATGATATTATCATATTTTGATTTGAAATATTATTGCTTTTAGCATACAAATTGCACTTATTTATATCATGTTGTTTATATCAATTTTGAAAATGGCACCTTCTATAAAGGAGAGTCATGAACTAGTAGTAATGTCATGACAATATTTCAAGCTTTAACTATTACATAATGCATTTTGGAAAAAATAAAAATGTGAGAATGAATGATATTAATGGACCATCATGATAGACTGCACATAGTTACAATATGATGTTTTCAACATTTCACATGGAAAATGATGACATGGTTTGTGATATCCTATTGTTGTGTTGGCATCATGAATGCAATTATGTAATAAATGTTGGTTCATGATGAATATTATTGACTTACAACATGAGTACTAATCACCATCTTAGTGGCAAGTGAAAATACGTTCCTTGATTTTCTTAGTAAATATGATGTGATGCAATAACTATTATGGCTTTGTTGATACGATATGATAATGAGGTAATTTGATCATGTATGAGAACTTGTTCCATGAGGATTAATGATTGACGATATGATTGTGAGTGGAAATGTTACATGAATTCACTGTTATGGGGCCTTTGAGGCTGGGTCATTTTAGAAACCACGATCTCGTGGGAGCCCATAACCACAAGAGAATATGAGTTGGGGACAAACTCACTCAGTAATACCTTTCCATCTACGATTCTAATGCCTGGTTAACCAAATGAGGTATAATTTTGGAATTCCATGGCTTGAGGTACACCATCTGTAAAGGGAGGTATATGGAGAAGGAATTATGATGCCTGGGGTTGGTTTCCTTGGAGGGATATGGAGGGGGTTAGGTCAAACCTTTCAAGATTCCTAGTTGACCAAAATCCAGTGCGGGCGATAAGGTGACTGGATGTGACCAAAATCCAATGTGGCTGATGAGGCCAAAATAGATACCGGAAATAAAACAAAATTCGGTGCGATCGATGAGGTCCATAGCTTGGTTTGGAAATTATGCTAACAATGAAACTTCCGATGCCTATTGTATTTTCTGTAGACAGGTTATAGTAGAGGGCATGTTGTATTTAGGGTGTTGAATGTATTAGTGAAGGAGGAAATTATCACGTGTTGACCACACACAAGAGTTTTCATATTCATAATAGTATTAAATACACACACACACACACACACACATTAAATGAGTATTGTATTATGTTGGGATAATATTATGTGTTGTGAACATTTATCCACGGTGAACTTAACTTTGGGGTGAGGTTTTTCGAAGGGGGAGAGTATGTAACACCTATAAAACTAATTAGGGATTAGTATTATTAAACCTAGATTAGCTAATAAGGAGATACTAAAATTATAAATAATATTAATTTCAGAAATAAGAAATAAAAACCAATCAAGTTTAATTAAAAAATAAAACCCAGTTTAGTTTACCAAGCATGATTAGAAAAAAGGTAATTTTCATGGAGGCCATGTGGCTCTCATGCCAATTTATTTCAAATTAAATAAATGATTGAATTTCCTGCATAAATGGGGTAATTGGGGGCTGATTGGGGGGTCTTTCTGGTTTTTTATGCTCTTTGTTTGCGGAGCGTTCTATGAATTCTATGGAGATGGATGTTTGGAGCATGAAGGTAGAATATGAATGTTTGGGCTGGCTTGGTATTGATAAGTGAGAGATCAGGGGCTCTCATTCTATGACTGGGGGGTTGGTTGGGAGGAGAGTAGCCCCTCCACATGCAGTTTTCTATGGCCGGTGTTGTTGGTGGATCTACCTTTGCTGTGCAATTTATAAGTTCATAATTAATATCCAGGTATGCCTACTTCCTTATTCTGTTAGTTCTTTATTTGGTTTCTTGGTTTCCATGTATATGGTTATGGTTATAAATATTAGTGTATATAAAATGATTAACTGGTTAATTTTGATTATTAATTATTATCTCTATTTTTAGTAAGGCCTGGTATTTACAACTCTTCTATTTATAAATTTGTTATGTGATCTTGTTAAATTATGGTATATGGTTACCCTGATCGATGGTAGTTTACTAGGAATTAATCGTAATTGATACCTCGTGGTTGCTAGGAGAAGAATAACATACCTCTAGGTATCCTCCCCAAGTAGAATCGAGATAGAAATTGATTAGTCACAAGTTATAATAGAACGCATTCATGTAGAGAGGTGGATTGACGTGCATGATCTCTCTATTCTTGAATTGTGGGTTAAACAATAAAATACCTGTAGGAAACCATAAAATTATATTTATCAAGAACTTTAGTCTTGTATACCTATAGCATTGAAATATGAAACAAACTGGACACCATCATTTGTGATCATGGACCTATATTTGTAGAATTCATGGTCCCAAAATCCAAAAGAATTGGATCGAGCAAAAACTTTGTGGTCATGTTTGAGTTTAAAAACCTAGATTTGGATCGAATCCTATAGTGATGGAAAAGGTAAATCTATTCTTGATCTTGTGATTGCAAACTATTATAACATAGAAATGCTTGAGGTCTACAATATCTTATCGTGGTCTAAAACAAAAGTGAGTATAGAACCTATAGATTCATGTCCTCATTGAAGAGAATCGAGCTTTAAATCTCAAGAATGTAGTCCCAAATATAAAAAGATCAGAGACCCCTGTTTCTTTAATATCTAGTAGCATGTTTTTTATGCCATCTACCCAAAAATAAGAGAATGGTTTCTTTTGCACATTGAATACATTTAACTACTTGGAAAGTTACCATAATTTTTATTAAGTAACAGAGGTCTCATTGGACAAAGTAGGGAGGGAATGAACCCATGCAAATCATTGGGGTTAATCACTACCAAAGAGTATGAGAAGCTCATGAAATGGTGTGAAGGAGGGTATCCAGATCATTCCAACTGTTATGGTTCTCAAGAATGGAGAGAAGAAATACACAATGATTGAATCTATGCTTAAGACTGCATTTAATGGAAATTGTATAATAACAACAAAGGAAAGCATGATGGTGAAATTTTGTCAAAGATATGATTACGATGATTTGAGCAAATGTATAGTGAAAGAAAAGGAAATAATGATGGTGAAATTGTGAAAAATATATGATTATGGGTATTTGAGTGAGCTTAGTGAAATGATAATGATCAAACCATAACAGACTAGTAAGAATTTTGAGTTTTTTAAAATGTTAAATGTAATTCTTGTGTTTTACCCTGCATCACCAAGGTAAAAACATACAATGGTGGTAACCTTATCATGAATAAACAATACATACCTAGCATGAGGAATGCAACATGGGGATTCAATTTCCTAGAATATAAAAGGTATGGAGAGTGCTGGGAAAAAGAATGAAGATATCTAGTGCTCGCCAATTCAAGCTTAAGCATGATATTCCCTTTCAATATATAAGCCAAATTAAATATAAGGATAATTGGAATCTAGGAAACAACCCATGGGTGTTGAGTAATCCAAGGTTTTTAATTATCCAATACATGTTAAAAAACATTAATTTAAGTATAGACTACAACTTCAATCTAAAACTAATGATGAAAGGCATGAGAGAAAAACAAGGCTATTGGAAACCAAATAAGTGGTAAACTAATGAAGAGTGAAGAAATGGGTTTGTATCCATGGGAGGTCACTCTGTGTAAATAGTGTTGAACAAAGGTGAACCTAGCTTGAAATAATAGTGCGGAAAAGCTAAAATCCAATACCAATAACATAGCAGGTTTGTATCCATAACATAATCATACCCCAAAACATAATGTAGACATACAATGACATAATATGAATGACACAACTTTTCCTAACAAAATTTCTAGTTGTGTTATGGCTAGAACAAAGTTTCCCAACTATAAAATAACTTCAACATCTACCATATGGAACAAGCAAGGTTGAAAACATCAACATCTATCATATGGAACAATACGCATTGTTCTCAACTATCATTTATGTGCATAATTTGAAATCAAATACAAGTGTTACAAATGATTTTACCACGCATGGTTGATCACACTTTTATGGCCTTCCCTATCCCTTTGCAAACTCTTTGGACCCCATGGACTATTTTTGTACCTTTGATGTTTCCAAGATCATCCCTAAAAACACCTATTATTTGATGTACACGACTTTTAATCCCCTTCTCGCGTATATACGCGGATATTACCTTTAAACCCGCGTACATCGGGATGTGTACAAAAGGCCACATATTTTTGGAGTTTTCCTTAATGTGGATCTGACTCACTTGTCTCTTGGACTTCCATATGCCTCGACATCGCTCGGATTTGACCTTCCATTGCCCCATTGAAGAACTATATAAGGAACCCTTTTGATACATTGAAGAGGAGGAATTGAAGAGCAAGAAAACTATAGTCCATTGTTTTCGTAGCTTGCTTATACTTGAGTCTGCATCCCTTTATCCCTTGGAGCACTTTGTGTTCTTCCCAAGCTTACCTTTTCTTGTGAGCTTGCTATCGAGAGATGGAGGATTGAGGTGGTGGAGGCCCAGGTGGAGGACTCAGTTTCTCCGGTTCCCAGATGTGCCGACAAAGGTTGTCACTTGTGTAATCTCTGATTTACTTAATATAAATATCTTTTCCTGTCCAATGATGTGCATTTAAATGAATATTGAATCCATGGATTTGTTTAATTGCTTATGTATCATTGATTATATATGCTAGAGTAGGCCTAACACTATATTATACAGCATGCTTGCTTTGTTTACTGTTGTTGAGAATGAACTCCTAAAGCAAGCGGGATTGGAAAAAGCTCAATAGGCATCTACTTCAATCGTCCGAAATAAGGTATGTTTCAAGATCCTTTAGTGTTAGATGTTATATTTCTCTTGCGTATTGGGAAGGGATTGATTTTTGTGGTTTCTCTGTCTATTGTGGTACACCCCAAGCCATAGGAAGTTTTCTTCGTAACAGATATGGCGACCATACTGGGGAGGTTCCTAGTTGTTTTTCTTTGGGGGTTTTTGGCATTCAATGTGCTGGTATTGCTCTAATTTCTTTGCTTCTATGTTGGGTCTGGGGGCATGATTACCTAGTAGTGTCCTGTAGAAGTAAATTTTGTCTTAGTTTGTCTATTTAGCTTATTTTTCTATCTTTTTCTTCATGTATATGGGTTTTTCTTTCACAGTCGCGTATACACGCGGGTTTTCCAGGAATATTCACGTATGTACGTAGGTTTAGTGAGAAAAATCACGTATGCCCTGATTTTTTTCTTTTTTGGGAAGATTCAGTGTTTCTGGGTGAGTTTGGATGATTGCTAAGTCTTCTTTGATGCTTCTGGAGTCTGTATCTCCCCTCTGTTTTTGACTAGAGACTCTTTTTTATTTGACTTTTGAAAATGTTCTTGTCATTTCATTTTCTATTTTTTGTTTTCAGATTAGTGCATTAGGTCTCTTTTTCCTTAGTACTTTGTTGGGCTATTGCACGGGGGCGTCACCTAGGGACCAATATGATATAACATTCGTTCATATTGGGGTGGTTAAAAATTAAAAATTAAAAGTCAATATATTGGTGGTATATTAGGGGTAAAAAGGTTTTTTTTTTAACTATATAAATATCCAATATGTTTGGGGTTATTTTATTCCAAATTTCTGCCTACTTCCTTCACCACCAGTGCTCCACCATAAGCCTACCTGCACCCTGTGTATGCTGCATAGGGTTTTCGTGTGGTTTTCTACATCATTTTTCTAGGTTTTCTCCATCCCATTTTCTGGATAACGAGGGTTTTTTTTCGTGTTTTTTTCAAATCGTAGCAGTGTTGGTCCTTGGGTTTTCTCCATCGTGTTTTCTGGCTGGATAACGAGGGCGTTTTTTCAAATCGTAGCAGTGTTGATCCTTGGGTTTTCTCCATCATGTTTTCTGGAAAACGAGGGCATTTTTTCTAGTGCGTAGCAGTGTTGGTCCTTGGGTTTTCACCATCCTATTTTCTGGATAACGAGGGCGTTTTTTCACTATTTTCTGCTCGTGGGTTTGTGGTGGGTTTCTCTGGTGCGTAGCAATGTTGGAGGAGGCACGCTAGAGAGCCACTGCATAGCATTCTTGGAGGTAATCTATACTGTGTTTAATCCTTTGATGAAAAATGCCTTTTAATTCTTTTGTTTATTGGGGGCTATGTTCCACATAGCTAAGTGATTACTCAACTAAGTACATATCAGCAAGCTAGGTGGTTGTTGGAATTTATTAGCAAGTTTCTCTATTTTTAACAAAGAGGTCACAATGTCATTTTCTAAGACATTTGATGGCAATACAGTGGTGGTTCTAGACATGGAATTACATATTGATGAGGATTTTATTGCATATTCTACTCACCTTAGTGTCTTGCTCTTGCTTTTTCTTCTCAATTTTGAGTCTTACTTCACCTATTGTAACTTTTTCAATGCGGATCCAAACATCCTTGGTTTCTCCTTCTTCCAGTCCTTCCAAATTCACATGGGTGCTTCCCATACTCTCATCCCCAAGAAAGTCTACATTGTAGCATTTTAATTTCAAATAATCGTCACATTCAATCTCGTTAAACTCAAATTCTTCATCCCATATGGGGCTGATACCTCGTGAAATTGATCTTGTTCTGTGAATGTTCTGTGATTATATTAAAAAAAATTAATGCTAACCAACGACAAAGTACAGCTACATGAAACATTGTAGATATCCACCAATATGTAGATCACTCTAATTCTATAAAACGGAATATCTAACTCAGAAATTGGGGAACCCGACCTTCCCATACTGAAGCTTAACGTAAGGATCACTCTTTTGAGATCTGTCTTTTCCAACAAGGTTGTTTCCTTCCACTATGGTTATTTTAAGCTTTCTTCCAGTTGGTGATTGAAAAGTTGAAGATCCAAGTAAACAGTGTTGAGAATTTGATGTGTTACGACTGTGAAGGCTTCTGGAACCATCAATATATTTCCATTCTCTAAGCACTAGCTTTACACTAGTTAGGTTTGACTATATGTTTGCAGTTCTAAATAGTTGATAACAAGATTACATTTTCTTTTGCTAGAAAAAATAAATAAATTACTTCTGGCTTGGCTGGATCCAAATATACATATAAATAGAGGGTAACTGACAGATCTTGCCTACCATTATGCCAAGCTATACTCACGCTATACTGAAGGAATTCTACCAGGCTACACCAGCTTGGATTGAATATGGAATGCCAGAAACAACAATGTGATAAAAAAAGAACTTAAATCTAACTACCTTTTAAACAGAACAAACTTAGAATTATGATAAACTCTATTTTTAACTATTTCCATCTACTAGTGGAGAAATGATTTCATTGACATGCATTGGAAAATAGGAATGTAACCAGTTTTTTTACGTGACAAGAAACCTCCCATAACCAACGATTATGTGGCTGGTGCTACGGGACCCAAATTCTATATCTCTTCATATAGAGGAAAATTAGCATAGTTCAAAACCCTCCAAACCTCCACCCTTCACTGGGAGGAATTAAAGACTTTGCCTTGGTTATCTAAAAGCTCAGTGGCACCCAATAATACCTCACAAGCTGTCGAATTATTAAAGTTGTTATTAGCCATCCTGCTTTATTACAATGATTCTTAGAGAAGGGCCACCAAAACCGTTGGGAAATTAACAGGGTTGGATGTCTTAAAAATATTGAGTGAACCTTGTATATGGTCTAGCTTGGTCTTCTCAGGTCCAACTGAGAATTGTTGAAGAATCCAATCCCCAAGGTTGTAAGACTCGGTTTGCAAGTATGATTTCAATATGAATCCCATCTGTCATCTATCCCAACTCAATAAATTGATGCTCATCCTCATCTACTCAGCTGCTCAAGGATTACCATCAATAGGTATGACGAATTTCAAGTCAATCACCAATATCTACACAGGTGTGTAAAGATATGGCAGTCATCAAGGGTATATTAGGTGTGATTTTGGTATTAAGCCAAAAAATTTAGTCACTATAAGTCTTCTCAAACACAACAACTTCACTTGTATCATGCCCATATCAATGTGTAAACATCTCATGCCTTTATCACCACTGTAGTCACTGCCAATTCAACAAATTATGTTTGTCAATTGCTCTTCTCCTCACTGATCATGTCAAGTCACCATCATATCACTTTCAAGTTGTTACTAACATAAACCAATGTTTGTCAACTTGTCACTCTGCTTGTCATATCAATCCAATCTACTATCTCTGTCATATCATTCTACACCAAGGTCTACAGTCATTATAGGTCTGCTAAATGCTTCAAGATTATCAAAGGTATTCTCAATTCGATGTTGTTCATCATAGTATGCATCATGTATGCATCATCATCACCACATCATGCATCATATATGCATCATCATCATAGTATGCATCAATGTCATCATCATCAGGATTTAAGCTTGTTCCTAAAGAAGTATTTTGAATATACCTTATTTTGAGATGGTTTAATAAGGTTGTAACTTTAGGATGTCTCTAAGATTGATCTTTGATCTTAAATCCTAAAGTTAACCGAGAATGCAAGAGTAGAGATCAGAATTCCACCCAGTGCCTTTGACCTTGCCTAAATTATACTTTCATCTTCAACTCTTGCTGCAAATACATTTGGATTCCTTCATGAGGTTCAGTCTTTATCACTGTGGTAAAGTGTGATCATTGACAACCTTTTCTTTGTTGCTAGAAATAAGAATAACACATGTGGGAAGCCGAAAATTCAGTGCTAGATGGATTCATTATGGCTGCCTCAGTTAGAAAACAAAGATACTTCAAAGGTGCTTTGGATGCCTTCATGTATGCCCAGAAATAGTGTCCATATGTCTTCATGTATGGCATGAAATAGTGTCCATACATGTCTTCATGTATGCTCAGAAATCATGAGACCATCAGATCAAATGTTGTTGTGCATTTCTATTTTGATACTGTACCTACTGTGCTCCTTCTAATCCTCCTTAGCTCGCTACCTCAGTGTTGAGGCCTGGAAATTCGCAGGCAACAACAACAAGGGATTCTCCCCAGTCAACGTTCCCAACTAGCCCGTGACTGTTTGGTGTAAGGAATCTGTCTGGTTTGCGGTCCGGCTACTGTAGGTCAAGTAACAAAAGGGTTTACCGGTTGCGGCCCGGTCCACTGTATAAATTTTTGTGTATTTTTTACTTAAGATATGATATGCACATGCCTAATTAACAATGCAGGGTGATAAAGGATGCAAAGAGTATTCACAAAGTGATACGCAGGTTCTTACCTCTCGTCTTAGAACTCACAAGCATCTAAATCACATATGCAATAATAAAGTAAAACTAACCATCTACCTATCCCCGGGGAGCCAAAATGCAACTGATTAATGAGTAATGTATATTGCACATGCATTATAAAGAGAAATTATAGATAGCTGATATTCCTTCCCACAACACATGAACGATTAAAGATATTTAGACAATCAAATAGCCAATTGTTTATTAACAACAGTCATTACTCATGGTGGTAATTTCACAGAATAAACCAGAAACCATTGAACAAGAACATAAGTCCTAAGAGTTAGAACGATCTCACAGTTAATGGACAAAAGGATGAAAAACGAAATAGTTCATCTTCCACCAATCCATGGCATAACATTTGAACATCCCACCAATCTTTCTCCGATAGGCAAACAATAATTCTTTATTGCAAAAAACAGTAGTTCTTCTTACAACATCTCTTTCCTTCTCTAACTGGGAAAAAGCCCTTTGTTCTTCTAAGTCCTCTATATTTATACAAAAAGGATGAGATTGTTGGGTTGCCCACAAATAAACCTTGGGCTTCCACAACTCTTCGCCTCCCAAAATTTCACTTTCATCAAGTGTTTACAAAATTGTTACATATTACAAAA
Organism: Pseudotsuga menziesii; assembly: GCA_001517045.1. Taxonomy (NCBI): domain Eukaryota; kingdom Viridiplantae; phylum Streptophyta; class Pinopsida; order Pinales; family Pinaceae; genus Pseudotsuga; species Pseudotsuga menziesii. The sequence continues at coordinate 71,376 of LPNX010636865.1, read as the reverse complement.
GTGAACAATCACTCACGAGGAGGGCCCCACTTTAGCATTTAGAAATTTCTTCCAAGCTAAAGCCTCTGAGATGATGCCTTCAAAATCAGAAGGTTCCAAAAAACGAATGTTTATCTCAAACTTCGCAACCTGGTTCTTGATGGCTTCAATTCTGGTTGCACTCAAACGAAGCTGATCTTCTAGTAGCTGCACACTGATTGTGGAATGATCCACTTCATTCCGTAAGGTCTGGTCATCGAGAGCTTTAATGTGCTGTATTTTTGCTTCCTCCTCTTGGTACCTTTTCTGCAAAATTTCCACAAATGATTTGTGGTCTGGAAAAGCATCCAATCTCTGCTCAGCTTCTACTTGGAATCGGTTATAGGTAATCAGGAGCCTTCTGAAGAATTATGTACATGCTCCTTTCATTTTTCTAACATCCTTTTTGAATTCCTCGGCTGTGTTGATAGAAAATTCTAATAAGTCGTAATCCTGCTTAAGGGCCTGTCTATCTTTCGAGGGCAGCTCTGCAGGAGTTTCTTCATCATTCTCTAGTCTTGCCATCCTTGCTGTCAGGACTTCCAAGATGTCCTAAGATCTATCAACAAAATAGGAGGAGGTCTCTAGAATCTCCTCCAATCGACCATCTACTTGCAAAACTTTGCTTCTTTCCTCTTCTATGGCCGTCTGCAGCTGAAGCATCTTGGCCTTTTGTGCCAGCACATGTTCCTTGAAAGGTTGGAGATTAACCTGCTGCTCTTTTGCTTCCTCCAAATCTATTGTCAGAGAAGTGATCTGCTCTTGAAGTTTTGTCTCTTATTCTTGAGACTGCTTCTCACTTGCCTCCAAGGTGGTTTTTTGAAGCTCCAGATCCTCTATCTTCCCAAGCAGCTGTTCTTTCTCCACCCTTATCTCTTGATACTCTCGTTGTATCTTCTCCAGACACTCCTGGGTGGTTTCCATCGATCTTCTCTCTGCTTGGAGAAACTGCAGTTCAGCCTTCGAAGACTTCATCTCCTTTTGTACGTCTCAAACTTTCTCTTCAACCTAATGTTTTCTTCTCTTTCCTTTCTTAATGTGTCTTTCAGTTGAGAAGAATACTTTTTAGATTGCTCCAGATCTGTCATTATTTTGTCTACATTATCCTCCGAAGTGTGGATCAATGTAGCTCCTGCTCTAATAGTGAATCTGGGATCTCGGTCTGTTCTGTATACAATGGTCGTATCAGTTATCATCTTCCCGGATAGACCTCCTGTTTCAACCTTCTTTTCAGTTCTCTTCACTATCCTCTTTATTTCCTTGTCATAGAAGATAGTATTAAAATCAGGGACTTCCTCCCCTATCTTCTGTTCAAAGGGGACCAGTTTAAGTGTGGGGGGCATAGACTGTCCAGGTGTGCTGACAGCAGGTACTTATGGGTCCTGAACCTTGGGGTTCTCCACGTCCTGGGTATGAATGTCAACTGTGTTAGAGGATGACTGTTTCGTAGCTGTCTGGGTCAGCTTCATCCTCTATGCCTCTTGTTTCTGAAGCTCCTCATCAAGCTTCCTTTTCCTTTCTTCTTCTTCGATTCTTTCATCTTCTTCTTCTTTTTGGGCTAACTTTGTGCAGCTTTTCTTTTCTCTTCCTCTTCTCCCTTCAGCCACCCTTCAGCTTCTTGGGCTAACCTTTGGGCTTCTTTGTTTCTTTTCCTGGCTTCTTCATCGGATTTTGCTTGATCATCCTGCCCCTTCCCACGTTTGGTGGTGATATTCTTTTTGAACCTTTTCCTCAAGGCTGTTATGTTCAATGCACTGCGGAAGACGAAATCTTCTCTGTCCCAATGGTGAGTGTATTCGAAATGGACGTTGGCCTCTTTACAGTGTTCAGCAACCTTGTTGTGGGAGTCATTCCTATGGAAGGGAATTTCACCAAAATGAAACTTATCCAACTCTTCCGCAAACTCATTTGCTTTCTTTACTCTGGTAAACTTATAACTCCCTAACTTGAAAGGAAAAGGGGGGTAGGCAGCCTTCTTGTGTTCAAATAAAAAGCTTCCTATGCCATCCAGGAAGACTTGCCTAACTGCCTCTTTATGAATGATGTAGTATGTGGCATATTTGGGTAGTAGGGAGGGTGCTCTAGAGCCTCCAAACATTCTGAAGTAGAGCCCATTCTCAGTCAGGTAATAATCTGCATATTCTTCAATTACCTGTAATGCCTCTTCTGACATGCAGTCACATTCTTTCAGGAAAATGAGAGTATACAATGGCATGATAAAATGTTCACAGACCTTCCTGTAGTGGCTGTGGTACTTGTGAGCCCATAGTGGCTTGTATGCAGAGTAAACAGTTATCCTCTCCTTGTCCTAGATCCACCTTAGGCTGGGGAAACCCAGATGCACCTTAGGCCGGGGAAAGGTTGATTGCACAGTATACAATCAATGAGTATGGAACTCATGTAAAATTCTGACCTCTTTTGGGACACTCCTCCCAAAGCTGAGGCCAAGCAGGCTGAAAGACTATTCGACACTATGTTGGCCTAGTTGAAAATGGTCCCCTGGGTCGCGACATAAAAAATAATTGGCATCCACTCCAATTTGAAGCTTTTGCCATGCGCTCTTCCAAAATTTTTATTGAGCATTAAGGCTATGAACTTGTAAAGGGTTCTCAAGCTCGCAGTATCATATTCTCCCATCGGCCTGGTTCTAAAGTTTCTTCCAGGCAATAGCATTATCTTGAGGGTCTCAGCGAGGTCCATTCTGATGTTTCTCATCCAATCGTTAGTTAAGAATATTTGTGCTTCTGGAAGGTGGTAGGCCAGGGCTACATATCCTGGGCTATAAGCAGCATAGCCTTGTTTGTCAACATTTTCAAGGATCATAGTGGTTACATCTGCCTTGGGAAGAATCCACCCAATCACTTTAGAGCATGGAAAGAGCTCTGGTCTTGTAGCAATCTTCATCAGTGATGATCTTTCTATATTTGCGTATATGCCTTCTTCCTCAAAGCCTATATCAGGCACCTCTCGGCGCGTGATCAACCTATAGATGTCTCCCCACTTGTACTCAGGCTCTACACTAGTTATGCACTTGGTGATAATTTCCACGTCGGGATCCTCTTCGAATACAGGGACCTTCTTCTTTTGTCACTTCGACATTTTAAGTTCAGAATCTTCCTGTGATATATGAAATTATAATCATTAGGCCATTTTCGGATAAGTTGCAAAGATTGAGATAACAATGTGCAATGTTTTACCTCATCTGTGTTTAACATGATGGAAATTAATTAAATGAAGCAAATATGTGCAGGCTAATACTTCTGTCTAATACTAAAAACAGTTCTGCCAACAAACTCGAGTGGGAAGCAAATCTACATTAAAATGAAGAAACCTCGGGCTCTATGTGGGCGCCATGATCATTGTGCTGCGTAGAACGACAGGGGAACTTATTCAAGCTTTCCAATGGGTGTCTCAACAAAAACACTACCCATGCAATCTATGGTCTGTCTAAGGTTACGCGGTGATATACAACCCCCAACTGGCTCGGGCTCGAAACTGACCGTGAACCGAGTCGCTTCGAAGCAGCGAGGTAAACGCGGCATGGTTTGAGGATGTGGCAACATGAGAGGGGGAAACGAGTCCAAAATTCATAGGGAGGCCATGAAAAACCTTTCCCCATCGACCTATCATTAAACGGGGCAGACTGGTGCAGAGAGTGTAACGGCCGTCTGCGCCAATCTCCCCAACCACCAAGCACAGGGTCAAAAAACATAACAGCCGTGGAGGAAAACCAGCCCGCGGGCCACAAAATTCCCCCCACTATATATGCATGTAAACGACGGGGCCAAGGGAAAATGGTTGTAAAAAACCTAACCATGGAGCAAAATAAAAAACGCTCAGCCAAACGGAACGGGATAAGGCGTACAAGAGCCTACCTGGCACTGCGGCGCATCTGGCGGGAGAAAACTGTTAAGCTTCCATGGTTGAGCCACCTGGATACGAGGGTACCGACAGCGGGGGTCCGACCAAGCTCGAGTGGAACAACAACGCACGAAAACGACAGTGCGCGACAATCCAAAATAGTAATATAATAATCAACATGCTCAACCCCATATATATATATATGGTCAACCACAAGCGGCGGGAGAAACATCGGACGACGGAAACAAAAGGATCGGAGGTCACAAGAACATTTCTTCCCGCAACGTCGGGTGGCAAAACAACTAGGAGAACCACCAAGACATCCGAGCGAAGTCAATAACGCGTCGGATCTTGCAAGACTAAACCTCGAAGCAATAGCGGAATAAGGAGCCGCAACAGCGGAATCACAAAGGACATGACATTCCGCAACAGGAAAAATCTAAATCGGAGAAAAATCAACTAAACGACCGGAAAGGTAGTGCTTTCTGCAGCCGCAACGGTGGAAGCCCAAAACTTAAGGATCGACGAAAAAACAAAGCGGGGTATGAAAAGTCAATGCATTATCAGGGAACTTCATAGTCTGCATTCCACAACTGCGGAGAATGTAGTAACAAGATGTTCCGACATGAAAACCAAAAGTCAGCTGATTGAGACAAAATGCATCGGAGAAAAATATCGAAGCTAAAGCTTATTATTTCTCCGCAATGGTGGGAGCGCAAGCAAATAAACTTCCGATTCAAACACTTGAAAACGCATTCAAAGGCAATGATAAGCTTAAGAAAATAGTGGATCATTTTAGGCATCAGGAAAAGTCTTTCTGAAGAATCATTAAATCAAATCAAAGAATAAAATCACACCAATATAGGCAAAAGGAGGGTCCCGAAATTTTTTGAATTTTGGGAAAATGTTGCAGCTGCAACACTCAGTGACTGTTCAAAACTTAGAGGTACATCCTTCACTCCTCGGCTGCCATAGTGGAATTTAACACTTCATGCTTGAGTTGTCATCAAAGTTCGAGAATGTTCTTGTATGATTTGAAGGACCCAAACAAGTCCAAAAACAGACTTTTTGTATGTGCTGAGAAGAAGATCAAATTCAGGACTAAGGAAAAATTCGGACTGTGTATGAGGACCTCAAATTTAGAGTTTTCAACCCCAAAACAAGTCCAATATAGGAATGCCATATAGCATCAAGAGAGAAATTTTTTATAACAAAATCAGGATTGGCGTATTGGCTTAGACTGCTCCCACCTGAATTTCCTCAGTCCACATCACCTCAGTCCAATAACACCAACGATCTCATGTATACCTCTTCATCATCGGTTGTCTTAATTGTATACTCCTTCGATGTTGACTACTTCCTTGGATTAGGGTCGACTTCAAGGAGAGGTAAGTTTTTTTTTGTTTGTTTTGTCATAGCCAATTCCTTAAATATTCAACCTTACCATTTGAGAATGGTTTAAGTGATTGTTCAAAACCCATCAAGGTTACCATATTTAAGGGTGTGCTCCACCTTATTATGGTCTACTTTACCATTTAAGAGTTACATCAAGCCATTAGGGCTTCATTAAGGAACCAAGGACATGGCACCAAACCCAAAATAAAAGGTACAAACCATCTTCAATGGTTTCAATACCCCATCAACACACAAGTAACCCACATTACTTTCACCATTCCTTCAAGGGTGCAAGGGGTAAAAAGGATATTTTTTTTAACTACATAAATATCCAATATGTCTTAAAAATATTGAGTGAACCTTGTATATGGTCTAGCTTGGTCTTCTCAGGTCCAACGGAGAATTATTGAGGAATCCAATCCCCAAGGTTGTAAGACTCATTTTGCAAGTCTGATGTCAATATGAAGCTCATCTGTCATATATCCCAACTCAATCAACTGATGCTCATCCTCATCTGCTCAGTTGATCAAGGATTACCATCAATAGGTATGACAACTTTCAAGTCAATCACCAATAGCTGCACAGGTGTGCAAAGATATGGCAGTCATCAAGGGTATATTGAGTGTGCTTATGGTATTAAGCTAAACGTTTTAGTCACTATAAGTCTTCTCAAACATAACAACTTCACTTGTATCATGCCCATATCAATGTGTAAACATCTCATGCCTTTATCACCACTATAGTCACTGCCAATTCAACAAATTATGTTTGTCAATTGCTATGCTCCTCACTGATCATGTCAAGTCACTGTCATATCGCTTTCAAGTTGTTACTAACATAAACCAATGTTTGTCAACCTGTCACTCAGCTTGCCATATCAATCCAATCTACTATCTCTGTCATATCATTCTACACCAAGGTCTACAGTCATCATAGGTCTGCTAAATGCTTCAAGATTATCAAAGGTATTCTCAATTCGATGTTGTTCATCATAGTATGCATCATGTATGCATCATCATCATCACAACATGCATCATATATGCATCATCATCATAGTATGCATCAATGTCATCATTGCATCATCATCAGGATTTAAGCTTGTTCCCAAAGAGGTATTTTGAAGATACCTTATTTTGAGATGGTTTAATAAGGCTGTAAATTTAGGATGTCTCTGAGATTGATCTTTGATCTTAAATACTAAAGTTAACCGAGAATGCAAGAGTAGAGATCAGAATTCCACCCAGTGCCTTTGACCTTGCCAAAATTAGACTTTCATCTTCAACTCTTGCTGCAAATACATTTGGATTCCTTCATGAGGTTCAATCTTTACCACTGTGTTAAAGTGTGATCATTGACAACCATATAGATTTTGATTACTGTCTCTATCATCAACACCTTGGCATGTTCCATGTTCTACCTCTGAATGTAATGGAATAGGATGCAAATGCAAATTAACATTCCCTACCTTATTTTTTGAAAAAAAAATCCTATATTCTCAAAGAAATATTTACAAAAAGAAATGCAGAAAATGACTAAAGAAGAAATAACTTGTAAGAAACTATGTAGCATATAAATTGCACTCTTGACATCTTTGTGAGCCAACATGCCATTCTTCTACCTTTACAAGCTATGGGAGAGAGCTGTTAATCATGGAGACTATAGTTTTCCTCTAGAAATGATATGCTTTTTTAAGAATACTTGATTTAAATAAATTTGTGATAAAAGATGATAAAAAGGCAAAATAAAGTATGACAAGTTTGTTCTAGTGAAGTAAAGAAGAGCACCTCTTCTGAATTTGTGCCCTCAAATGGGAAATCCATCAAAACTTACTTTCCACAATGTTCAGCATGTGTAGCCAACACACTTGAATTCCTTCCTATTGCCCAAAATGTAATGGAGTCATCATCTACATATTTCATCTGTATATAAAAGAGACGTCAAAGTGTATTTGGTAAATAGTTTGAAATATCAATCATCAATCAAGCACAAGTTGAGACCGCTCATGTCTAGCATGGATTTCAACAGAAGAGAACTAGGAAAAAGTAATTATGCAAAAATCAACTTAAACGAGTAATTTCAATGCTGCACACTTTCTGAATAAGCATATCTCAAGGATTGTGGGATTTAATTCAAATAAAAAGTTAACCTTGATTTCACAGCTGGCCAAATAATCATATTTGACATTTCTTGAACCTTGTTCGTAAAGATGTATCTTTAGGATGCCTGCGTTTTCATGCAAAAGAAGATTGCAAACTATTTTGGAAGACTGCAAACTATTTTGGAAGAGTTTCTGGTGAAAACTAGTAGCTTCTCAATCCCATTGTCTATTAAATTGTTCCTTGGACAAATTTTTAAACTTATGGTAACTTTTAGCTATGTGGCTGTGTTTTCTACAATCTAGAAATACAAAATTCAATTGAAGAGCTTAAAGAAATGACAGAGGACTTAAAAATAATGTAGTTGTTGGTTAAAATTAATGTTACTTAATTCACCTCAATTTAATTATCAACCGGAGAACGTAAACTTTGAGCTGCTACACTATATGTGCAGGCAAGGCAGTTTTAATGCTCGTGCTGACAGGAATGCTAGTCTACTTCAAACAAAGCAATGAAATGGATGAAACTATTGCTATCCTGGATGATCTATACTAAGGACTCATAGGCCTGTTCTAAAACAAAAGGAAATCAATTTACTGACTATCAAACTCAATATAGCTTACAGCAATCTACAGGCTACAGTAATTATCTGAAACAACTCTAATCTTTCAAAGAAATCCTACCTACAACAGTGCTTCAAAAGAACAACCTGCTGATAAATTAAACAAACCCTTGAACTACAGCAATCCCTTAAAACACTCAACAGTCCACACTCAGCTACAGTACTAATGATCTATTCTACAAATGAAAGAGTTTAATAAGTTTCAGAATAAATATGATCAATTAACCTGAAAACTCCACTATTAATCCTATAGGATCTAATGCTCAACTCCACATTAATACTTCTAGAATTATTGCTGGAGTAACACCTGTGACTTCTTGACTTTAAATTGTCAACACACAGCCTATTACAATGAAACTTGGTTTGTGTTGTTATCTAAACATGATCCGTTTTGTTTTATGCACACAAATGCACATAGGAAGATGCCGAGGTTATTCAGATAATACTCATCAATCAATATTATGACTGTGTAAGAAACATTCGCTGGTTCTGGTCTGTATATGCAAACTGTGAAACTAATGTTGATTTGAGGGAGCAGTATTATAAAACAGTATTCCTTTCCAAACTCATTCAATATCAAACAACACAATTTCAGCTCTTATCTAATCATCCACTCAAAATACTTATTTAGTAAACCCTAGGTGCTCTGTAAATTAAACTATTCAAACCTTCTGCTAACAATTCTTTTAAAATCTACGTTCTACCAGGCAAGAATATCCTATAGCTCTGCGAGCTCAACAGTTGGAAGGATGGGGCTGTTCACCAATTATTCTAATGCTACGACAAAAGGAAATAGAGGGTTCAATCGATTCTCTTCAGCAAATCGATTCTTCAGCAACTAAAATCAAGTTCATTACCAGTTTGCCAATACCACGATTCACACTGGAAATCGAAAGGGAACTTAAATACACATCATTTCTCAATCTCATTAAATCAATTCTATAATAAATCCAATCCAAATTATCACACATTTCATCATTGCCATAACCATTAATAATCACTCACACTAAAAACCAAAGGAGATTTGAAATACAGATCACTCCCAAATCTATTCTCTGCGCTAGATCAAAATACAAATGAAATTAACTAATGACCTGCAAGCATACGTTCTATTTCCACTCATAGATCAGCAAAACCATTACTATTTCTGAAAACACTGTCAAAATAAGAAACCGTTACATCTACTACTGTAAAATGCACAATATCAAAATACCAGGGGTTGTTGTTGAAGGGGGCCCTACCCTCAACACCTTCCAGCTTTAAATCAAAACATTAAAGGAGATAAACGCTGATTTTATTGATGAAATAAAGCGTTACAATCTTCTCTGGGTATCCTTCTGTTCTTAGGGTTTCAAAAATCCCTTTTATAGTGAATATACAGAGTAAATCAACCGTAAAACAGAGATCGATCCAATAAACAACCCTACAGCTAACTCGGCGTATCTAAGCCAAATATGGGAGCTCGAATCCCCTGAAATCTACACAATACTAAAACAAGAAAGCAACAGCTCCTTAATCAAAGATCATCCCCAAAACAGCACCTGAAAAGTCTGCATAGGTATCTGGAAGGCGATGAAAGCTCAAGAGACACCCCAAATGTGGATCGAAGCCCCCGAATTGCTGGTGCAGCTAGCGTAAATCTACCCTGGAGGACCGAGACCACTGCACAAAGGAAACAACGACCCATCAGTTGACCGAATATTTAAATGGAGGTTTAAAAACCCAATTTATGCATAAAACAAGGTAAAGTAAGAAATAAATAGTTAAAAATCACTTACCAAACCTTTATCAACGTTTGTCTCCACAAAAACATGACCATGCACAAATCAACATTAATAAAACTAACTTATCATGTGGTTTCATAAGATTTATGCTAGAAAATGTTGTATTGGACAGCCAATAATAGGAGACCAACATCTCCCCCAACCCAAAGATCTTGCAGGTCCCTATGCAAGAAAGTCTCATACAACAAGATTTGAAACTCAAAGTAAAGTCTGATAGACTTAAAGTCTGATCTTGCAGACTTTACTCGTCATTCCCGCATTTAGCAGGTCAGACATGCTGATGAACATCTGTGGTGATCAACAATCAAGTGTTCCAGGAGCAAAACTTGCTAACAGAAGGACTTGATCCAAAACAAATCATGAGAAAAACACATAAAGCTGATGGCACAAAGCTGAGAAACTCAGCATCTAAAATAGAACAAAGTGGCCCTCATTAATGACCTTGCCATCCAAAAACTCAAAGAAATAACCATGGCCCAAATCCAAGTTCAGGGCCTTCTTAGAAAGTCCAGCTGCTAGATAATTATGCTCCCGGAAAACGTGCTTGAAGATCACCGGAGGAGCGATGTGGATCGAATATCTTATATCTTTGCACCAAGGCATCAAAGAAGAACATCAAATGCCGACAATCGATTGAGCCATGAAACAACTATCAAGGAGTCTCCATAAATTAGCTGAATTGGGACGGCTAACCTCATAACACTTAAAAAACCCCAATCGCAATAAAACAAGGTTATGATTTTTATTAAAGGTTGCCAATCAATAATAAAGGATAAAATATTGTCCAAGTTAACACCATAAAAGAAAAACTGTGATGTATCAATTAAATGAACGCCAAAGTTATCATGGTAGATTATAGCTCATCAATTTGTGCAGTAATGGAAAAAGCATTTAATTATAACCATAAACCTCAATATATAGCAATTAAGACTTACCCAATCATGCCATGTGCATTACCTTTATCAGCATTTCTTACCTTTGCCATATCAATTTGCAAAATTTTCTATTCTGGTACTTCATCCAGCATTCAATCCAGTACTTCAGCCAATGTAAAATACATCAGTGCTTTCAGGTTGGTAAAAATAAACAAAAATTACCAGCATAGTAGTAATTACCAGCATCTTGAGCAGCAGCTGTGCTATTCAAGTAAATGCACTCACACAGTGATGTTAAACCATTAACTTTCCCAATATGCAACACTCAAATGAGTTAATAAACAAATAAACTGGATTAAAATTTGTTTGACCAAAACAGTTTATGGCATAATTACCTCATTTCTAGCTTGTTGCTGCTCCTGATTACACAAGAAACCAAACTGTGTCATGAAATCAATTTCTATTAACAATACAAAACAAACAATCAGAATGCAAACTTCAATCAAACACGCTTACTCCTATATGACTACAATGCTCAAACAATCGTAAATGCAATCTTCATTCTTGCCATTCATACAGAACTGTTTCCACCAAGACATAGGCCACAAGACAAAACGAATGCTAACAGAAGCTAATGGGATAGTGGTCCTTTTTGACCCAACTTCACACAGGATAGTTTGAGTAGTGCCAAAAACTGTACTAAAATCCTCAGCTATGTTCAAGACTTAGAAAATATCAGGCATAAACCTTCTTTTTTACAAGAAGCAGATAACCCAAAATGCAGAACAGCTGGAGATGATTATCAACTGGCTATCAATTGAATTTTTCAAGGAGTTTATTTAAATTTTAATTAACCATCCTTATGACCTCTCTTTTACCTTTGCATAGGTACATCGTTCATACAGACAAGTATAGATGAGGCTATTAAAGAAGATATTAGAGTCAGAACCCACTGCCAGCAAACCCGTTCAGTACTCCGGTGGGGTAACTGTAACATCTAAGAAGCTTCTTCCCCAGGCAGATGCCCGATTGCCAACAGGTCTGTTCAGCACCCTGATGGGTTTGCCTGTTTATACCATAGGTCAGTACCCGCTGCCAGCGGACCTGTTCAGTATCCCCGCGGGTTAACCTCTTGCACCCATTTTCTATCAGAGGCCCTTGTCCCAATTTCACCTTAAAGATAAAGTTTATGATTTGCTCAAGCATAGATGAGTGGGGGAGCTGCTCTGAAAACCATCTAGGAGCGGGATGGTACTAGAATTGGAAGAGTATTCTTTGTACATGCTTGTAAGAATTTTCCCAGATGAACAAATAACCTTTGCAACTGTATAAAGTAAAGTCATAGAGTGGCTGCACAACAATGTATATATATGTATTTAATATTATAACAGCCAATAGATAATAACCACCAGACTGCCCAGCCCTGGATACCTTTTCCAAAATGATGCCTGACTTCAAAATAAATTAATGCCCATAGCTGTTACTAAAACAATTCCCTCGCTCTATCGAGTGTGAAACCAGGTCAAATGGTCCTAGCAACCCATAAGTTCATAAGCATAAAACATTTGGGAAGCTTAAAGCACTGACATAGGCAATGCCTGGTGGGTAAGTACTCATATGAATAACAAGAACAGTTCTGAAAAATCTGACAGCACACATATATTTACCTGATACAGACATTCTAATTACCAGTGTAGCTCATAAATTACCCAATTAACACAGTCTCTTGCCAAAAAAACAATCATGGCTGAAAAATAGAAAAAAAAAAAAAAACAAAAGACTTCCCTGTTGTTTTCACAACATCCTGAGCCTGAAAAGAATATCTGCATCCTTCAAAAAGAAATCTAATAAAACAAATTTCTGTACATATATACAAAACAATTTATTGAATGTTATTATGAGGAAGTGGGAGATGAAGAAGTCATTCCTTCACCTACCAGTTCTAGCCCAGATTGCTGACTCATGGTATGAATGAACTCTTGCTTAGAAATGGGTTTGTGATATACCTTTAACTGATGCCCATTCACCATAAAAGCAGTCTGTTCTTCATCAATTGTCTTTATTTTGATAGAACCATTATCAAAAACAGTCACAATCTCATATGGTCCCATCCATCTGGTGGTAAGCTTACCTTTGAAATGTTTGAACCGTGAGTCAAACAACAGTTCCCAATCACCTTCCTCAAAAGTCTTTTTCTTCAATAATTTATCATGCCACTTGGTCTGCTGATTCTGTACTAAAACAGTTCGTTGGACAGCATCCTGTCTGATTTCATCCAGCTCATTCAGTTGCATCAGCCTCTGCTCCTGAGCTTCATCTAATTTCAGGCTCAATTGTGCAGCAGTACGAAAAGTTTTCACCTGAAATTCTATAGGAAGTAGAACCTGTTTCCCATAAACAAGCTGATGTGGGGTATACCCTATGGTATTTCTCCATGTGGTCCTGTAAGCCCACAGTGCCTCTGGTAACCTGTCTGCCCAGTATTTGTGATACAGCTATACAGTCTTAGTTAGAATGGATTCCAACACCTTATTTGTTGACTCCACCTGCCCATTTGCTTGGGGGTGGTAAGGAGAAGATTTATAGTGCTTAATCCCGTACTGTTCTGTAAGTGCTTTCATGGATTTAGAGACAAACTGGGCTCCATTGTCAGTCACAATTTCACGAGGAATGCCAAAGCGAGTAAAGATTTCTTCGTAAATAAATTCAATGACTGATTTCTCAGTGGCCCTCAATAGAGCTTTTGCCTCAACCCATTTAGTCACATAGTCAGTGCAAACTAAAATGTACCTCTTTTTCCTTGACATTGGTGAGATTGGCCCAACAAAGTCCAATCCCCATTTCTCAAAAGGTTCGATTTGTACCTGGTCTTGTAAAGGCATTTGATCTGCAGCAGTGGGTCTCCCCATTCTTTGACAGCTGTCACAGCCCTGTACATATTTTTCAGCGTCTTTAAAAAGTGCAAGCCAATAATACCCTTGATGCAATACCTTATATGCTGTTCGTTTATCTGAAAAATGCCCCCCACAGGGCCCATCATGGCAGGCTTGAAGGATGTCATACATCTCATCCTCCCTCACACACCTCCTGATAATCAGATCTGGATCGGTTCGAAAGAGGTCATTACCTACCCATGAGTAATTAGGACTTTGCTGAATGATTCTTCGTTTTTCGTAAGCTGACAGATGAGCAGGTAGTTTCCTTGTAACCAAATAATTGGCTATATCTGTAAACCAGGGTGTTTTAATAGAAACAACAAATAAATGTTCATCAGGGAATGTATCATCTACAGGAACATTATCATCAGCATAAGTTAATCTGGAGAGGAAATCGGCAACTAGATTTTCTTTCCCTGGTTTGTCAACTATGGTAATGTTAAATTCCTGTAGCAAAAGCAACCATCTAGTAATTCTGCCACTAGTGATAGGTTTATTCATTAAAAATTTGATAGCAGAATGATCAGTATGAACAAATACATGATAACCAATAATATAATGCCAGAATTTATTGATGGCATGCACAACTGCTAGAAACTCTTTTTCAGTTACTGTATAGTTTAGTTCTGCAGGTGTCAAGTTTTTACTGATGAAATAAATGGCATAGTAAGACTGGTTTTCTTTCTGTCCCAGCACTCCCCCTAGGGCAGTGTCTGAAGCATCAGTTTGTATGTGGAAAGGCAAGGACCAATTTGGTCCCCTCAACACTGGTGTTGAGGACAATTCTGACTTTAGGGTGTCAAAGGCTGTCTGACAGTGTTGATCCCAGCAAAAACCACTGTCTTTGGCCAAAAATTTGAACAGTGGGGCTGCTATCTTTGTAAAATTAGCAATAAACCTACGATAGTACCCCGCATGTCCCAGAAAAATTCTGACCTCTTTTTGTGTGGCTGGTGGGGATAGATTAGTAATAATTTCAATTTTTGCTGGGTCTACCTTAATACCTTCTGATGAAATGTGGTGCCCTAAAACAATACCCTCAGTCAACATCATCTTACACTTCTCATGGCTTAAAGCAAGGTTTGTTTCTTGGCACCTAATTAAAACTTTTTCCAGGTTATCTAAGGCTTCCTTGAAATCATTACCATAGACCGTAAAGTCATCCATATATATTTCCACGCAGTCATGTACTAAATCAGCTAGAATACCTAACACTGCCCTCTGGAAAGTGGTAGGAGCGTTACACAGTCCAAATGGTAGTACCTTGTAAGCATAAGTTCCCCATGGGCAGGTGAAAGTGGTTTTTTCTCGATCCTCTGGGGCTATTCTTATCTGGTTATACCCACTGTATCCATCCAGAAAAGAAAAATATTGTTTTCCTGACAAAGTATCCAAAACTTTATCTATGAAAGGAAGAGGGAAGTAATCTCTGAGAGTTGCTTTATTTAATTCACGAAAATCAACACAGATTCTCCACTTACCTCCCTTCTTCGAGACAATCACCAATGGAGATACCCATTTGCTATCAGAAATGGGATAGATGAAATCTGCATCCAACAATTTCTGTAATTCATCTTTCACAATGTCTTTAAGCGCAGGATTCATTCTTCTTTGTGGCTGTCTTACTGGTCTGATATTTTCCTGCGTATAGATGTGATGAATGCATGTGTCGGGGTGAATTCCTTTCATGTCTGTATAGATCCAAGCAAATGCCCCATACTTTGCCTTAAGTAGATTAACTAACTGATTTTGCTGGTCTTGAGACAGATTTGCATTGATAAACAAAGACCTCCCTGGGCTAATCTCTATTGGTATAGTTGAGGCTCCAACCTTCTCATCTATGAATAAAACTACTGATGATGAGGTGGCTGAAGGGTAGTACTGTTCTTGAAAATCTTCTGTGAAAACATTGTCTAGGTCAGAGAAGGACTGGGGGAACTCAATACTAGTAGTGGCTGAGACAAATTGTTCTAGGATATCATCCTCAGTCTGCTCTTCCAGCCCCCTAGTTTGACTAATGGACAGTAAGGGTTGTTCCACGTCCTCATCCCCGTAAGGAATCTCTAGCCATAGCATGTTTTCTGATACAGGCTGTGATGGGGGATAAATAATGAGATTCTGTAGAGAGGTGCCATTAGATATAGTTAGAATGCCTTCTCTACAACCTATAAATGCATTGGCCGTGGCTAACCAGGGCCTGCCTAATATAACAGGATGTTCCCCCATTGGATGTTTAGTTTGGAGTACCAGAAAATCCACTGGATACTCCCATGAAGCTACTGTGACAGTAATGTCATCTAAGGCCCCCACAAGTTTGACTGTGCTCCTATTAGCCAACTCCAGAATAGTAGGAGTAGGTCCGAGGAGATTATGTAACTGAAGTCTCTACATGGTGGTCATAGACATGACATTAATGGAAGCCCCCAGGTCAACTAGAGTGTTTCCTATTAAAATCTCATTGATGCAAATGGTCACTACTAGGTTTCCAGAATTTGCAAATTTTGGAGGTAAGGAACAGTTTGAAATGTAGTTGGACAGCTGGCCTAAAACATGTATTGTGGGTGGGTCTTTCTGTTTTCGACCAGGTTTCTTTAAGCATAGTTCCCTTACCAGTTTTGAATAGATAGGGACATCTCTAGTAGCCTGTAGTAATGGAATCTTGATACAAACGTTTTTCAGCTCATTCTCCAAATCAAACTATGGACGAACCACAGGATTCTCAATCAATAACCTTTCTGGGTAAGGAGGGTTGTTACTCACCTGCGGATGAGCAGATGATTGGGAATGAGCTCCCAGTGCTTGAGTGTCTTCTGAGGCAATCTGTACTTCTTCTTCCTCTGTAATCTCTTTTTCAACGTTTTCTTCTCTAGTCTCTTCGTGAATAATCACTACTGGAGGGGTTTTATTTAATGTCTTCCCAGACCTTAATTGAATTTCCTGTAAAGGAGCTGAATGGATTACGTAAGTTGGGGCCATATGGATTTCAACATTATGTACAGGCTGGGAAGGTCTGTTATTAGGGTTTGGGATAGGCTGAGCTGGCAACAACGTGGGTCTAGGTGGGTTTGGATTTTGATATTGTTGTGGAACTGGGGGTATGGGAGGAAGTGCACGTGGTGTAAATCCTGGTAATAGCTGCTGCATATTTGGGGGCATTGGACAGTAACTAGGAGGGGTGTGTAATGGGGCTGTATGTTGTGTTCCTCCATAGGGCTGTCCTTGGGCTCCCCCATATGACTGTCCTCGCCAGCCTTGCTGCCATGGTTGAGTCTAAGTTGGCTGAGAGGGCCAATTTTGCCACATTTGTGGACTCCATGGCTGCTGAGATTGCTACATAGGATAGTAATATGCAGGGTTTGGAAAAACAGGTTCTGGGTACATATTTTGGGGTCTAGACTGCCAGGGCCTTTTTGGTGCATATGATGACTCTGTAGGTTTAGCATTGAGCTTGAAAAAATATTGCAGCTCTGGTAAAGAAGGGCAATTGTTCGTAGGTTGTGGATCAGAGCAAAGAGCACAAACTGCAATGGTATTAAGAGGACACTCTTTCAAAGGATGCCTCTTTCTGCATTTTGGGCAGAATATGTGTAATGCTGCCATGTCTTCTTCCTCTTGCCGTTTATTTGTTTTCAATGCATCAAATTGGGAGCTTAAGGTGCCTAAAATGTCAGTTTTAAAATTTTCTAACAAGTTCCCCAATTCAACTCTTGTAATCCCACTAGTTCCTGCTGTCCTAGAAATGTGGGAAGGAGCTTCCCTTGTGCTTTTTCCTGCTTTGGCTCTACTCCTAGAATATTTTCTGCACATTTCAGTGATCTCCTCAAAAGATTTGTGAGATACATCACCTGATGCCATCAGGTTGAGGATTTCCACATATTCCTCCAGAATCCCTTTCAGAAAAAGAGTTCTGACTGCATCCTCTTGTAAGGTATTATACTTGGATTTATGCAGTACAAAGTAGAAACGTTCTAGGAAATCCTCAAGACTTTCTTCTTCATGCTGTTGCATTTTGAAGATGTCATTTTGAGAATCTCTAGGTCCACAGTAATCTTGGTATTTTCTGAGGAAAGCACTCTTCATTTCTTCCCAAGTTCGGATGGTGGACTCCCCCATACTCATAAACCACCTAAGTGCAGTATCTTTAAGGGTGGATGGAAATAGTTTTAACTTCTGTGCATCCTGTAAATAATTGTAACTCCTGCACAAGATGTCAAACTCAAAGAGAAAAGTATCTGGATCTTCAGTACTTTTCCCATAGAAGGTAGGTAATGAAGATGCTGGGATATTTTTCATGCTGACATTTCGTGCAAGATCTAGAATAGGAAAGCCAAAAGTTGTTTCAGTTCGTCCCTCATGTTCTCCCTCTCCTTCCATATGGTGTCTGGTTTCCTGATCACTCATAACAAGAGGGTTCCTAAACCAATTGACACCTAACCTGTCTCTTCTTGGGGATGGAATGAAGTCCCAATGGTCTGTCCTAGGCCAAGATTGAAGATTGAAAGGTAGATCTGTGGTAGATTCTACTTGAGAAACTACCAAATTGTGAGCGTGTCTGAAAAGAGAATTCACTCCTTCTATGTTCACTGTGTCAACCAAGTTGGAATCTTCCTTTGGGGGAGAAGGTTGTTGGGTCTGTGGGGTCTCTACTGAATGTAACTGTTCACTGAGTATACCCTCAGTTCTTGCTAGGCTGGTCCTTAATTCCACTGAAATTTGTGTGTTATTGTTTTCAATTTCGTTGTTGGTGTTCCTATCCCTAGGGTTAGTGAGGGGGGGGTTTCTGTTTCCAACAAGATCGGAATGAACCTTAATGAATCTTCCCCTACTATCTCTGGGTCTCATCAAAACAATTACTGAAAATAACAAGACTTTTAATCAAAATAAATCAAAATACCTGTGCCACAAATGGGTCTGAAGGAACCTGATATGAAATACGCAAGTTTGCCTTACCAACCCTTCTCCTCCAATCTGCAACAACTAGTCACACCTAAAAGCTGTTGTAAAATTAGATTACTAAAATTAAACACACCCAAACTTGCAAAAGGACAAACACACTTTCATGAAATTAAACTGCGGAAAGTAAACACTCTTTACAGGAAAATTAAACACACTTTTTGCAGTAAAATAAATCAAACATGCGAAGAAAAACAACCACACTTACCAGAAGGAAACAACAAGAATTCGGGGCAACCCACTAAAGTGGATGCGGCAGGCTCTTACACCATGGGAATCCCATCGTGAATTCGTCTTTGCGTCTTAATGTTTCCCCTCCACCTTGTTGTGTACGGTAACAAGATCCTATCTACCTGAACTTCTCAGTCTAAAAAAAATAGAAATGAGCAAAATACCATCTTACCTTGGAGAAACTCCCCAGAAATGGCGCCAAAATGTTGGTTAAAATTAATGTTACTTAATTCACCTCAATTTAATTATCAACCGGAGAACGTAAACTTTGAGCTGCTACACTATATGTGCAGGCAAGGCAGTTTTAATGCTCGTGCTGACAGGAATGCTAGTCTACTTCAAACAAAGCAATGAAATGGATGAAACTATTGCTATCCTGGATGATCTATACTAAGGACTCATAGGCCTGTTCTAAAACAAAAGGAAATCAATTTACTGACTATCAAACTCAATATAGCTTACAGCAATCTACAGGCTACAGTAATTCTTTGAAACAACCCTAATATTTCAAAGAAATCCTACCTACAGCGGCACTTCAAAAGAGCAACCTGCTGATAAATTAAACAAACCCTTGAACTACAGCAATCCCTTAAAACACTCAACATTCCACACTCAGCTACAGTACTAATGATCTATTCTACAAATGAAAGAGTTTAATAAGTTTCAGAATAAATATGATCAATTAACCTGAAAACTCCACTATTAATCCTACAGGATCTAATGCTCAACTCCACATTAATACTTCTAGAATTATTGCTGGAGTAACACCTATGACCTCTTGACTTTAAATTGTCAACACAGCCTATTACAATGAAGCTTGGTTTGTGTTGTTATCTAAACATGCTCCGTTTTGTTTTATGCACACAAATGCACACAGCAAGATGCCGAGGTTATTCAGATAATACTCATCAATCAATATTAGGACTGTGTAAGAAACATTCACTGGTTCTGGTCTGTATATGCAAATTGTGAAACTAATGTTGATTTGAGGGAGCAGTATTATAAAACAGTATTTCTTTCCAAACTCATTCAATATCAAACAACACAATTTCAGCTCTTATCTAATCATCCACTCAAAAGACTTATTTAGTAAACCCTAGGTGCTCTGTAAATTAAACTATTCAAACCTTCTGCTAACAATTCTTTTAAAATCTACGTTCTACCAGGCAAGAATATCCTATAGCTCTGCGAGCTCAACAGTTGGAAGGATGGGACTGTTCACCAATTATTCTAACGCTACGGCAAAAGGAAATAGAGGGTTCAATCTATTCTCTTCAGCAACTAAAATCAAGTTCATTACCAGTTTGCCAATACCACGATTCACACTGGAAATCGAAAGGGAACTTAAATACACATCATTTCTCAATCTCATTAAATCAATTCTATAATAAATCCAAACCAAATTATCACACATTTCATCATTGCCATAACCATTAATAATCACTCACACTAAAAACCAAAGGAGATTTGAAATACAGATCACTCCCAAATCTATTCTCTGCGCTAGATCAAAATACAAATGAAATTAACTAATGACCTGCAGGCATAAGTTCTATTTCCACTCACAGATCAGCAAAACCATTACTATTTCTGAAAACACTGTCAAAATAAGAAACTGTTACATCTACTACTGTAAAATGCACAATATCAAAATACCAGGGGTTGGTGTTGAAGGGGGCCCTACCCTCAACGCCTTCCAGCTTTAAATCAAAACCTTAAAGGAGATAAACGCTGATTTTATTGATGAAATAAAGCGTTACAATCTTCTCTGGGTATCCTCCTATTCTTAGGGTTTCAAAAATCCCTTTTATAGTGAATATACAGAGTAAAATCGACCGTAAAACAGAGATCGATCCAATAAACAACCCTACAGCTAACTCGGCGTATCTAAGCCAAATATGGGAGCTCGAATCCCCTGAAATCTACACAATACTAAAACAAGAAAACAACAGCTCCTCAATCAAAGATCATCCCCAAAACAGCACCTGAAAAGTCTACATAGGTATCTGGAAGGCGATGAAAGATCAAGAGACACCCCAAATGTGGATCAAAGCCCCCGAATCGCTGGTACAGCTAGCGTAAATATGCCCTGGAGCACCGAGCCCACTGCACAAAGGAAACAACGACCCATCAGTTGACCGAATATTTAAATGGAGGTTTAAAAACCCAATTTATGCATAAAACAAGGTAAAGTAAGAAATAAATAGTTAAAAATCACTTACCAAACCTTTATCAACGTTGGTCTCCACAAAAACATGACCATGCACAAATCAACATTAATAAAACTAACTTATCATGTGGTTTCATAAGATTTATGCTAGAAAATGTTGTATTGGACAGCCAATAATAGGAGACCAACAGTAGTTCACTCTGTATACTATCCCAACCATAAACAAGTAGGGAGTAGAACATTGTGTTGGTGTTTTTTTCATAGGCTGGAAGCAAGTAGAAGAGAAGTTCGGGTTGGGAGGAAGGAACTCACTGCTAGCGGCTAGGAGAAGAGAAGATGGGCTGCTGGGAGATTAATAAATGCTGCCTTGTTTACGCCACCCCTGTCCGCAGAGTAAAAAAACACCCGCCCTTAATTAATCTCATCAATGGTCTTAGGTTTAAAGAAAATAATTTCCCTCCTTAAATCATTTTGTAGACCCTAGGTGAATAAACTACATCTAGGTATGCTCTTGGATATTAAACTTAATCGATTTGATCAACTCTTAAATGGGTGTTTCGATGGGATATGAAACTAAATACTGCAATATTCGGATTGCATTGCATTTGTCAAATGCATAGTCTGTACGCCACAAACACGTCAGCATTAAAGAAATACATGACATAAGAGGTATTTAACACTGAGATGGATGATATTCATTAATTAATATACATGCCAGCAGGCACAGAGGAGAATTCAATGCTAGTTGCATCCTTTCCAATGTTTAATCTTCCATCTATTGCTTTTCTTATATTTTGATAGCCAAAGTATTCAAACAAGCACAAACTAACTTCTGGAAAATCTCTGTTGTCACTACAATTTGGAAATTCCCATTTGCATGGAATGGAATTCATGTGGAATTCCCAAATTGACAGGAAATTTGCATGGAATGGAATTCCCTATGCTGAGATGTTTTGTGATTCCTTTCAATGTTTCATCATACCATCCTTTCTGAATACAACTTCAAAGAGAAAAGCATGAATACCATTATTTACTATAATATCATGAGGGAATGCAACAAAACTAGGGATGAATATTTACTATATCTACACATTTAGGTGTACATGACAATTAAGGACCTCTAAAAGATGGACATCCCTCCCTCCTTTGAATTCCAAGTGTCTTCAATGAGATTAGGGGATTCTCCATTCATGCTAACATGCTAGGATTTGACTTTTTCTTATATAATAATCTTCGTGATAATGTTTGCCTTTCCCCTTATATTCTTTCTATGCTTACTATGCAGGATGGAACATTAACAGAGCTTGTTCGAAAGCGTTATGAATCCTTTGATTCAAAATTACGAGTATCAATTGAGGTGACTACAACCCATTTCATATTTCTGTTGTTATTTTAAGTGTTTTCTGTATGTTCTTTTATAGGAAGATAGTATCAACTTTGAAGAACTTGAGAAGAAATCCATATAGTGGGGTGAACCTCCTGTCACATCAGGGAAGCAGGTAATCTTTTATGGGTCATTTTATGGATTGGAATTTGTGATTCTTTTGGAAACCAATTATTAGCTCCAAGAAAATGTCTTGACAAATATTTATTACCCATTTCTTTCTTGCAGGAACTCATAGAGATGATTTTTCAGTCACACTTGTTATTGAACAGTATCATTTGGATTACTACATTAATAATGGATTGAACAGGTAATATTTTGTAGCTATGTTTTTACAAGGTCTACATTAATGTTCACAAGACATGTACTATGAACTTCATAGGGCCTTCAACACATGTCTACTATGCAGCTATATCTACCCCAGATCTATACTACGATCTTTACAAGATTTGTACACATTTCACTTGTTCTTATGCCAACTCAAGAGATGATCATTCATTAACAATATCTTGACCTATTAATAGTTCTCAAATATGGAATCAATCTATATTTTGTCTAGGTCTAAGGGTAAGTCCAAACTCTAGATCGTACCCTTCATTTATCTCATGAGCAAATCTTGCAATAGATCTCACACACCCTCTCTTTCATTGAATACACCTGCAATATGTCACAAAGTGTAAACCCACTATAAACCTGAGCACATCACACCATTTCAAAGTCTAATGATGTTCCTCTTCCTCACCTTCTTTTAGATCAATGAGAAATTGGTCCCCAAAATCCATGCCCAATATCCAAATCAATTGATCATATTTATAGATCAATTGTAATCTCAATTGACTTGGTCCTTTTAATTGGAAAGCTCAAAACCAATCTCATTACGTCAGCTTCCATTACATCAATCTTCTTCTTATTTTGACAATGGGATTTCAATGTTGTTTCGGTTCAAACTTTTATCATCCTATCTCAAATGGATATACATACTCATACATCATTCTTATAATCCAATAACTAATGTTTTGATCATTGAAGAAGAATATCATGTGGACTGACCATGGTGATACCACTAGAACCTTTTCACATGATGAGTAGGGTCATCTTTACTTGAGGTGGAACAATCAAAACTTGTCAATGCCAATATCTCATATCCAATGCTTCTGATAGTTCAAACATACCTCGGAAATTCTGGTAGTTGGAGCATGCATATTTAACATTGGCAAGTTACTAGAGTAGCATATTTTGGTAGTTAGAGTGAGTCTTGTCCACACTATGCGATTAACAAAACTTTGAGTTCCTGTAGTTATGTCTCTTTGATTTCAGTAGTACCAAATCTTGTTTCCTGTAGTCATTTCATTCTCTTCCAGTAATGAATCAATATTCTAATGTTGAAATTATTTAGACAATCATTGCTTATTTCCAGTTATTGAACTCCTTATTTCCATATAGAATACAGTTGATTGCAAGGTCTGATATTGTCACAGTTGATTGTAAAAACAAAATTTTGATAGTGGTCATATTATCTTCATTAGCACTGCTAATCTTGTACACTTCCTTTTCAACATCCACATCTTTGTCAGCAAATGATTCTTCTACCACACCATCAATTTACTTCTAAAACCTGTAATGCTACTTTGCTTGATATTATTGACATAGATCTCTCTTGTTGACATCAATGATAACTCACCTTCAACACTATATTCATATTTTAATCCTCTAATCATAATTTTTCTTTGAGTTTCTTTGTCCAAATTATTATGTCTAGGTCTTTGCAAATTATATTGAAATATTGCTACACAATCTTCTAGATATTCATTTTTTCGTTGTTACATCATGAATTATCCTCCCAAAGGTATTTAGAGTTTCAATAGTCTTGGTACTTTTGGTGGAAATCTTGTTTAATTTCTTTCCATGTATGAATGGTTTGACCTCCAAGTCCCATGAGCCATCTCAGTGTTGTTTCTTGCATTCTTCAATGTGGCAAGAAGCAAATTCAACTTCTGTGCATTAGAAAAAAATCATAACTACGACATAAGACATCAAATTCAAACAAAAATGTGAGGTCCTAAGAAGCCAAACCATGGAGAGTGGGCATAGATTTAAAGAGGTATGTTCTTCACTGGTTCTTCACCTCTGATATTTTTAATGGTGAACTCAAATTTTAAATTGGAGTTTTATACCTTTCTCATTATATTCCATAGTTTCTTCTGAGTTTTTTGAAATTTTCCAAACATGAGGGTCTTCACTAGCTCTTGATCCTTGTGTGGGAGAAGAGTCTTATGTCCCTTGGACATGTTTATGTATACCTTCATATTCTAAATCAGTGTGCTCAAGATGACCAATAATCAGCTCGTTTGTCACTATCTCTGTGATGGGAGGATCTTCTACTCTAGGTGATGCAGATGATGATGATGATGCAAAATCACTCGGAGCCTCAAATGGATGAATTTCTTGTTAATGAGTATTTAACTTTCCCATTGCTAGTCTACCTCTTCCTAGTATTCCTATAGAATTACTAGTAGTGGGGGCACCTCTTCCTTGTTGTCTTTCAAAATTATTATTAGTGGGGGCGAGTCTTCTTGCACCATAAATTTCTTCTATGATTCATGCATTCTAGATGCCTTGGATACAATGACATGAGGAAAGAGAGGTCTGAAGGTAGCCATCATTATGCTACATTTGATAAGACACAGAGAAAAGAGAGGTCTAAAGGTAGCCATCATTATAGAAAGTGATGAATTAATATAAGATTTACACTTGTCTAATCTTGTTTTCTTTTTCTAAATGCAACTCTGTAGATAGTGATACACCATCCGATTTCATTGCTGCAATATCTTATATCTTCACCTTAAATTTTGATGAACCTCTCACCTTTTAGGATGAAGGTTCAGTGCCATATTTTATAGGGGAAACTTTCTCATGCTTGCGAATAGACAACTGCTTAGCTAATTGCCCTTGGATAAACTTCTCTGAGCCATACTGCCCATGATCTTTCTTAAGGCCTCTGCTATTTTTCTTTGTTGAGGTCATAGAAGATTTATTCACCCTGTCCCTTTGAATTGTATTCATATTGGTCAACCTCACCCTTTTGTGCATCATAAGCCTTGATAGAAGCTATGCTGATTGAATTGACTTTCCTTGAAGCTAAATTTGAAACATATTGCTTCTTTGGAGAAGGTAGCACTGGTGCAATCATGCTCTGTAGCTTTTGTTCTTCCATTTTTGGATCAGCCAATGATTCAGTAGAAATTTTAGCATGTGCACTCTAGAAAGCCAAATGAATGTATTAATAAATCTGATAAATGATGTTCTTGCAGCACGCTCACCTTCAGGCTCAAATATCTCAACAAAAGTGTCAAAAACACCAAAAGATGTTGGAATGATTCAGGCCTTGTCCTATACACTTGTATTCGATGAGTGTCTCATATTTGAATGTTGGACACATTAGGCTGACTTTTGTATTTGTAGCTATTTGGAGAATGGTGTAATAGTTTCTATAATATGCACGGATTCAAATACAGTGTCCAAGTTGACATGCATATACTGAATTAGATAGGCCTATTGTTTGAAATTGTTACATGAAAATAAAGAGTGGGTTAATAGGGAAGAAAACAAATTGTTCACTGGGTAAAATTTGCAGTAAGATATTACAAATAGAGAAGTTGTGACCTTAGGCATATTTTTGTCATTGTGAACATCAATATTATTTCTTTGACCTTTGACTGTAGCTATTATAGCTTCTGTACGTTGTTTTAGAGGTATATAACGAACATTTTGGGTGATGCTTTTTACTTGACTGACAAATGCCAATTCTTAGATGTTTTTCAGTTTCTTTTCTCTATTTGTTGTTTAAGCTTATACATGGACCATGGTTGATCCCCAAACACTTATCTTATGACTGGTCAAACTATAATTGAAGGAGCAGTCTTTGTTTTATCAAGCTGTTTATTGCTTATTCAATACAATATTGTTCAAGCATCACATGGCTAGTCAAAGAGCATGGTTGGCGCAAATTTTCTTCTGAGAAAAGGTCTTATCAAGAAAATTCTCATAGGGGCATTCAATCACATAACATTTCAAAAGGGGCTTCATCAAATCTTCAAGAGGGGGCCTCCTTGGTATGTTTGTGTTTTCTTTGATCTAAACTACATGTTTGCAGTTTACAATTTTTCTCTAGACTTTGTCATTAAAAGACATTAGTCTAAAATAATGCAACCAGTTGACTGAGGTGCATGAGGTTGGAATATGTCTAAGATGTTTCTATATTGAAGAAGTTGCTTCTGTGACCAACAGATTTTGGATTGTTTTGTATGTCTAATTTTATTACCATTAGGAATTGTACAGTTCAGTAGTTTTATCAATATTATCTTTTGCATAAAATTTTATGCCCATGTTTAATGTTTCTATTGAATCTAGAGGAAGTCCAAAAAATGTAAGAAGACATCCTTTAGTTGTAATTGAAAATCATGCAGGTTTTTGCTCACCATGATTAACTTGCGCTTCGTAGTGGAGATTTAATGGTTCATTAAAGTGGCTTCATTTTGAAATTATTTCAGTCTTCTTTCGTAATGTTTCTTTTCTGAACAGTCTTAGCCAAGGTCAAGGATATTATAGAATTTATCATAGTAGGTAAATATTTTTGTGTTTGAGGCATACATGAACACCTGCAAATACTTGTAAGAAGGAATAAAATATAATTAAATTAACAGAGTAATAGAAATAGTGAAATATAGTGATAAGGAATGAAGCTGATAATTCTTGTAGTATTTAGCTATACAGTTCTTTGTGGCAAGAAAATTTGTAATGAATAGGATGTTTTGCTTCTAAATTTTTGAAAGTGATTATGAATTTCAGAACATGCAAACACCCATGTCTGCAAGAAAGTCCAGAATGATAAGAAAAGACACAATTGGAGAAGTGGTAGATAGGGGTAAGTAGAAAGTTCACAATCATCAAGGTTTTCTATAATGAAACATGGTTTTATTAAAATTTCCTTGTTTTCCTTCCCACTTGTTAACATTTGGATCATGGGTTGCAATGTTATATTTGCGGATGGCACTGTTGCAGGCTCCTGTAAAATTTTGATGATTATCTTGAGAGAGCAAAAATTCCTGGAGAAGATGAAGGTGAAGAGGAGGGTGCATGGCTTCCCCTTTCTGAAATAAAACTTCTTGCAAACAAAATCACGTCTGCACATTCAAGGAATACTTTACATCTGGCCCCAATGGACACTATTGTAATACTGTTACGTTTACTTGATCGTCATATACGGCGTGGGAATGACATGACAGTGGATGAAGAAGATGATGTGAGTCTAGATAATAATATGTTCAATTGAATTTTATTTTCAAATTAACAACATGGCTCACAATGTGTGTGTGTGTGGTGGGGGGTCCTCTTAAAAACTTTATTTAAGTTCTTCAAGAAAGTCCTTATGTCCTGCAAATGTTATGTTCTTCATTTTAGGCATTGTTAGCTAAACACATTGTTTGACATCTGTTACACAAACTAGATTACCAAGGATCTTAGGCATGGTAGTACTGGGTGATAGAAATCAGCCTTCTAGGTATTCATTAGGCTTTAGGGTGTTTGGAAGCAAAGCTGCAAGGTTTCAGGTGACAGGGTAGGTTGTTCTTTAGGCTGTTCCACAATGTCCGAGGTATGTGATCTCCATACTCTGTTGAATAAAGAAGTGAATTAAAGTTTAGGCTTGGATTGTTGAGAATCCATTTTTTTAAGAATGTCACTATAATACTATTTCATGTGGATGGTCACACAACTAATATAAGACTTACACTTGTCTAATCTTGTTTGATTTTTCTAAATGCAACTTATAGAGGATTGATTGCAATTCATTAATCTTATGGTCAAAGAAAAATACTAAATAGTAAGGTTTTGTTGAAGAAGTAAGGAACTCAAAATTTCTACTAACATACTATCATGCAGGCTAATAGTGAACACCCTATGGCAAAGGCCGTAGTGGATTATACCCGAAAATTGAGAGGCAAATATGGGTCATTTACTCATAGTCTTCATGGTCCATGCATGTCCACTCGAAGTGCATCATCATAAATGAGGAGGATTATTATTTTATTCTCTTGTTCTCCTTGTTTCCATCAGTATCATGTGCTAGGTATTTCAACAAGGGGTGGCTAGTATCTTGAGAAGGTCTCATATCCCATATATCAAGGAGAGGAGTGCATATCTTTGTGTGGTGGGGGGGGTCATAAAGTTAATTTTATTGAACAAAGAGGAGAAATACCATAGAGGGAGTAGCCTTAGTTCATTGTTAAGGAACCCTACACACTTATGAATAATTATTTTGCATGGTGAGGGAAAAGAATGAATGCCGAGTATCATGTCAATATACTAGGTAAAAATCTAAAGGGGTATAAAAATTGTAAATGAAAAAATTGATACATGCAATATACAGTGAAAATAGGGTTTTTTTTAAATTGGGAAGGAATATTGGGAGGGGGTTAAAAAAAATGATTTTGGGAGGTATTTTCCGATATTTTTGGAAAATAGGGGTATTGTTTCATATGCCACGAACGAACGTGCTATGGCATGGTTTCACTAAGTGACGACCCCGTGGGCTGTTGTCTATCAGTGGTTGCAGAGCATGAGGGTGTTAGAGTCATATTGTTTCTTTTTATCTCATTTAATTGAAAAATACAAAAACATTTTGCTTTTTGCATAGTTATGCATTCTTTTCATTTTGCATTAGCATGGTACTTGCATTAGGTTTGCTTGGTGAATATTAGCTAGATTTTCATATAGGAATTATTGCATATACATTTGAAGGGAAAATTTTACACTTCACATAGTAGCATACCCTGTTTTTCATTCGACACAGTGCATTTGCATTGATTGTTATGTGTGCATTTTACTTCTTATTGTGTCATAACATCTTTAGTTGCACGACCATTTACCCTTTGAGTAATAAATCCAATTAAAATCAACACATAATAAAATGAATTACACTCTTTTCTTTTCTAGGGTGAACCAACAAGACTAGGTTTTAGGGTCTTGGAACAGTTCATTGTGAGTTAATTCTCCAAGACCACTAAACAAAACAATTAGGTGTCTATCCAAGTGAGAGTGTGAAATCCTTTATATAATTAGTGCTTCTCAGGATCCTCCTCTTACAAGGGAGTTAAGCACGAGGCAGTGTGAGCAATTATGATTGGGATGACCCCTGATTGTGATTGATTAGCACTGGAGATATTTCTAGGATTGTATTCGTATCTAGGGACCTTTGAGGTATTGGCTAGTGCACCCCTAGGGTATTAGTTGTGCTTTCAGGATTTGGGCTTTGTTACCTGCCCATACGATCAATCCCACCTGTGATTGTCTGCCTGAGCATTGATTATATAGAGGTGACCTTAGTTTCCTTACCTAGGTTATCGGGGGGTATTTGCAGAGGTTATTCTGCAGGTGTCCTAGCTAGGTAGGGGTCAGACAGCACAGTCGCTATATGCGTTGAAGCTGAGGGTCACTATAATTGGTTACAAACCTCTGCTTGTTGTGTAGGGAGTCTCAAGCCTCTCCGAGGAGAGACATACCTGCTTCATTCGAGAGCTCACATATCCTACCCTTGGTTTGGTTGTGATTTAGATTTACATTTTTAGGTGTATGCTCTATGCAAGCTAGTTTTCTTAGGGTTTGCGTAATTAGATCGATTCTTTTTATTTTTTGAGTCATTATGGATTCGGGCGTGGCACCTCACCATTCTTGTCTTTTAGCAGGAATTCCGCCTTCCACACCTCATCCTCCTTTGGGAGAGAGAACCAGACGGTCTAGGAGAACTACTTCTCACTTTGATTCACACACCATGGGAGATCATGAGGATGAGATTCCTGAGATGTCTTCTCCACCTCACAAGGTTGGGGAGGAAGATCCTACTAGAACATATGATTCTGTACATGAAAAACCTTCACGATCTAGTTATGATCCCTCATTCACATGTCGCCGATATTGGTTTCCGGGTGACGAGACTCACTATGAACCCACAAGCACTAGTAATGTTAGATATGACATACCTGATATTACTGAGTCTGATCCAGCATATCATGTCGAGTCGAAAGTTGACCCTGGCACTGTTCCTGGGGCACTTCCACTCTTTTCCATGCGGAAAGGTTTGGGGGCACTAGTCACATTGCACCTTCCATCCCGATGGTGGAGGTTTTTTCACATAATCCTATTAGGCCTAGTGTTAGTAATCCTATTCAGATACCAAGACCGACACAGGTGAACATTGGGAACAACACTTACATTCCTTCACATGTCCCTTCGTCCTCGAATCCCTTTCCTTCATATGATTTTTTAACGACTCATCCTCCCCCTAATTCACGTGGGCCTTCAGGCCGGAATGTTGCTACTAGCCATGTTCATTCTGCAACTGCTAACATAGTTGTATCTTAGAGACGAGTACCTCTTATTGTGTCAACAGGTCATGTACCTATTTCTAGGTCATCTTATGTTCCACCTCATGGAGCTTCCCATATACAAAAATATGGAGCTTCTCATGGTACATCCCATGGAACACCTTATGGAGCTTCTCATGGACATTCTCATGGACCGCAGTATGGACAAAACTACCAAACCTATGGGTACGAGTATCAACAACCTGCTTACTATTCTAATTATGGCTTTGTAGCACCTCATAATCAAGGAACCCCACATCACAATGCTTCCATGCAACCCTACATGGGTCAAATGGGAGTAGGTTATTATGGCCAAGGCCATGGTATTTATAGAAATCAACCTTACATGAATCAAAACTTTCAGGGAGCATAGAACCGACCAGCTCAACCTAGGATTCCTTTCCTTGCAACATTGAACTTACCTAACTTGTCAAGATTGATGAACGATCCTATGTCTCATGACTCGACATGGTCGGCAGTCCCTACCAAGATTCCTTCGAACATTCCAAAGTTTGAAGGTAAGGATGGTGAAGATCCTGGTGAGAATGTCACCAATTTCCACCTTTGGTGCTCTTCCAATTCCTTACATGATGATTCCATTCGTTTGAGGTTATTTCAATGCACCCTAACAGGTCCTACGGTGAAATGGTATATAGAGTTACCGGGGGGGATTATACTACAATTGATGATCTTGCGCTGACTTTCCTTAATCATTTCCAGCTACCCTTATGTTACAACGTCGGTACCGAACTCTTGTCGACCTTCCGGCAAGATAAAGCCACACACATTTCAGATCATATTCAAGAGTGGCGTAGATGGAAATAGTTAATCAAAGCTTTTATACCATCAGAGTTTCTTCTTGAGTGGTTCCTCAAATCGTTGTTACCTTACATCGCAAAGGATGTTTCTACATACGGATTTCAAAATGAGGAACAAGCTATTTTTAGGGCACAAGAGTTGGATTTGATCTAGGATCAGTTTGAACTTTTGTATGAGATTATACCTAATGCTTCTAGGTCCAATTTCGACCCCAAGATCAAGCCTGGGCCACATGCCGATGGTATTGTGGGCTCTACAAGTACCAAACCTGTGGACTCGATTATGAAACAAGTGAGCCAATTTTCAATTAACCAGTCTACGTCGGGACAAGCTACGGCTTCGTCTTAACCTACCCAATCGACAAATGTACTTTTTGTGTAATCGTCGAACCCAAAAAGAAACCAACAGCCTGGAAGTAATAAGAAAAAAGGAAAAAATAATCGTAAGGGTGGGAACAAGAACGAAAATGCTAATGATAATGACAAGAAAACTAATGCTAGGGGGACAAGCAGTCTAAACGTAAGGTGAAGTTTCCTTGCAAGTTGTATAAGGATGACCATCTCACTCACTTGTGCCCTCGAATGGAAGATTCCTTGAGGTTCATAGCATAGGGCCCAACTGTGTTAACTAATCCTTTACCCAACAATCAAAATATGAACTTGAGGACCGTTGATCCTGGTTGTTCATCGGATAGAAATAAAAACCCGTTGGAGGCCAATAGTGGTCACAGTTGCATCAACATGGTGCGTGCTACTAAAGTTGTGACTCGTGCGAAAGATTATGGTTCGTCAAAACCAAACCTTGGGAAAGAACCTTCCCCACCCGAGAGCCCTTTGCGAATCGAAGAGCCCTTTGCGAATCGAAAATCCTACGGATAAAGCTGAAGCTCCACCTCGCATTACTAAGGGAGTATTAAAGCGTTCGGGACACAATATTAATGCCCAAGCTGCCCAGAACTATTCAATTATCAAGGATTTGGGCCAGACTCCTTGTGCGATGTTCATGTTAGAAGTGCTTCAGACTTGTCCTCCATAGAGGAAAGCTTTGTTTTCTACTCTTGGGGTTAGTGACGATAACTCTTATACCACGATCAAATTTGAAACCATGGGAGGTCAACCTCGCTTTCATTCTACATGTCTCTTTGGATTCAGGAAGAGTGTCTTAACAACAACTTCAAGCGTACTGTCATTGTTGAAGGTGCTACTACTTCCGTGATGTCTTTGTCGTGTTGGAAAGGTTTGGGTTCTCCCATGTTATATCAATCTGCCACTATGTTGACAACTTTCGATGGTAGATCATTTCAGTAGCACGAGATTCTTCCTTCTCTACATGTCCAATTGGGAGGGAATACCGTCACCATCAAGGTCGAGATGGTTGATACGCCCCTTGACTACAATATTTTACTGGGTAGGAATTGGATGTATAGTATGCAAGTCGTAGCTTCTTCCCTCTTTTGAGTGATATGCTTTCCATTTAATGGGAAGATTGTTACGATTGATCAGAAGTCATTCCATAATCCGAGTGTTAATGCATCATTGGGAGCTTGTATCCCGATTATCAATCATTCTCAGCCGAAAACTGGGAGTGTGGGTGTAGGTATGTATCCTTCTCTTATGGGAACCTTTAGTTGTCCTGCGCATTTTTTTATGATTGGGTCTAGTTTTTTTGGAGCTTCATCCTTGTTGAATTTGGTGTCTTTTCACACTACCCATATGGAATATTTTTGGATTCTTCCTTCACCAAGTACTTCGAGTGTGCCCATTGAGATAGACGTGTCATTTCCTGCAACAATCGTGGCGTATCAAGCGCATATTAATCAGGTTGCATAGCCTAGTCCTTCCTCGTCACGGATGGAGGAGGAGGAGTTGTATGTGCTTCCTGCATGGGCAGTAGATTCATCTCACTCACATGATTTCCTCGATGATGTTTTTCCATCAGATGAAGCTATTCTTGAGGCCATGTCTGGGGTTGAGCAACCTTGGGAAGACTTGCATCATCGATCATATTTTCTTCCTAAGATTGATCTTATGGAGTGTGATGACTTTAGGGAGATTCTTAGCAAGAAGAATGGTAGCCTTGTGGTTCCATTAAGCTCTCCTAGTCAGATGGATGATGGAAACATGGCTAATTTATCATGAACCATTCCTTATATCAATATTTCTCCTGATCCTAGCAAGGTTGAGAATGTCTACATTGGGGTGGGTTGTTCCCTCGATGAGATCAAGGAGTATACCAAGTTGTTTAAATATTTTTGTGACATTTTCACTTGGTCATATGAAGAAATGTCGGGTATAGACCCTTGTATTGTCGAACATGAGATAAAAATGTATCCAGATGCAAAACCGGTTCGACAACGTTTGCGTGCGGTGAATCCTAGAAAAGCACCTGCCATTAAGGCTAAGATATAGAAAATATTGAAAGATGGTTTTATCTATCTTGTTCCCTTGACGGAGTGGGTTTCAAATCCCATTCTAGTTGATAAGAAGCAGGGAGAGATCCATATATGCACTAATTTCCATGACTTAAATCATGCCTGTCCTAAGGATAATTTCCCCACACCATTTATTGATCATATTTTGGATGAACGTGCCGGGAGTGAGGTATTTTCCTTTATGGACGGTTTTTACGGATATAATCAGATTCAAATAATTAATCCCGAGGATCAACATAAGACTGCATTTATTTGACCTTGGGGTACTTTTGCATATCGAAAGATTCCCTTCGGCCTTAAAAATGCCGGACCTACATTTCAGCGGGCTATGACCTTAATATTTCACGATCTTAAAAAGATTATCGAAGTATATTTGGATGATCTCACTGCTCACTCTTGTTTGAGAGTGCGTCGTCCATATCATTTGACATTAGTGTTCAAAAGATGCTGCCATTACCAAGTTCATTTAAATCCTCATAAGTGCATCTTTTGCATGATTTTTGGTCACTTGCTAGGATTCATCGTACCTAAGGAGGGTATAAGAGTTGATCCATTAAAGGTTGAGGCAATACTTCAATTGTCTCCCCTGCGTAATATTAGACACCTTCAATGTTTGCAAAGCATGGCAAACTTCTTGCAGAGATTCGTGGTTAATTTTTCCAATTTGACTAAAGGCTTCATGCATCTTTTAAAGAAGGACACCCCTTTTTACTGGGATGAGCGACCCCAAGAGTCCTTTGATTCTCTTAAGCGAGCCTTAGCAATGACCCCCGTGCTTAGTCCATCTGACTATAGCCATGATTTCTTGATTTATGTGGATGCATTTATGGAGACAATTGGTATGGTTTTGGTTCAGGAGGATGAGGAGCTCCATGAGCATGTCATATATTATTTGAGCCAAAACCTTATTGATGCCAAACTTCGTTATTCCCATGTAGAGAAGCTAGCCTTGGCTACCATTCATGTGGTTCAACATTTGAGACATTACATTCTTCTTCGCCAAACCTTGGTCGTATCTCATATCAATCCATTTCAGTTCGTTCTCACTAGAAGGATGATTGGGGGAAAATACAATAAATGGATTGTCATTTTGCAAGAGTTTGATCTTGAGTTCATTTCAGAAAAATCGATGAAATCATTGATATTTGTGGAGCTTATATCTGATTTTCCAAGTTTGGAGGAGGAGGAGGTTTACGAGGATACGTTTTTCAATGAGCATATTTTCCTTATCTCAACTTTGGACCCTTGGTACGGGGATATCATTGTATATTTGCAAACATTGAAAGTCCCTACTCACCTTTCATGAGATGAGTGATGACAATTACGTCATGTACCTAAGAACTACCTTATAGTGGATAACACTTTGTACCGTCGTGGGGTAGATTCCATTTTGCATGGTTGTTTAACCCATGATGAGGCTGAGGTGGTGCTGAATGATTGCCATGGAGGGGCGTGTGGTGGTCATTTATCTGGGATTTCTACAGCCCAAAAAATCTTGAGAGCGAGATATTTTTGGCTGTCCATCTTCAAAGATTGCATTAATGCGGTCAAGAAGTGCCACCCTTGCCAGATGTTTGCACGCAATATGTACTCGCGTACAACCCCGTTACATCCTATTGTCATTGTTGGTCCCTTCACCAAGTGGGGGATTTATTTTATGGATTGCAACCCAGCTTTGGCTGGGGGGAATCATCACATTATTGAGGTTGTCGATTACTTCACGAAATAGGCAGAGGATATGCCCACATTTAAATATGATGGTGAGACAGCCGTACATTTTGTTTTCAACCAAATTATCACCTGGTTTGGATTTCCAAAAGAGCTTGTCACTAACCATGGTAGGCACTTTCAGAATAAAATGATGGAAGAGTTTGCTTCCAAGTTAGGGTATAAGAAAGAGCATTCATCTTCTTATTACCCTCAGGCGAATGGACAAGTTGAAGTAGTGAACAAATCACTTAAGTCTATTCTCCAATGAACCGTCACACAAAGCAAGACTAATTGGCATATTATGTTGTATCCTGCTTTGTGGGCCTATAGAACCACGGTTAAGAATGCCACTAATTTCTCTCCATATCATCTTGTTCATGGGGTGGAGTCAGTTTTACCAGTTGAATGCCAAGTCCCTTCTCTAAAGCTAGCTATAGATATTTTACCTGACACTTCTGCATTGGAAGAGCATTTGGTCCACTTAGAGCAGCTTGATGAGAAGTACTAAGATACCTTAGTGGCTCTAGAGGTTAACAAGCATCGCATCAAGGTCCAATATGATAAGTCTGCCTATCCAAGGAGGTTTAATGAAGGTGACTTGGTCCTTTTGTGGGATCAAGCTAAGGAACCCTTGGGGGCAGGGAAATTTAATCCCATGTGGCATGGTCCTTATGTGGTTAAACGAGTCTTAGAGAAATGCGCTTATGAGCTAGTTGATTATGAATGGATAGCCTTGGCGAAGCCTAGAAATGGGCTCTATCTCAAAACGTGGTATGCATGATCTTCAGCCAATGCTGATTATTGTATATTATTGTACGATATTGCATTGCATAGTTAGGTTTTCTTATGGTGATTGGGTTTGTTGATTAGCTTTCATTTCTTATGGCATATGTTGATGTAGTCTTCCATTTACATAAGATTTGTTGATGGTCCTATCCGCCACATTCAAAACTTAGCTTCGGTTGCTTGGGTGATTTATACTTCTACAGGTCAAGTATTGTCTTCAGTAGGCATATGTTTACAGCCCTCTTCAAACAATGTCGCTAAATATAGTGCCATCATTGAGTTATTGCATGATGCCATTTCACACGGTGTTCATTCTCTTGAGGTATGTCTTGATTCACAGTTAGTGGTTTCACAGCTTAATGGCTTGTATTGCATTAGGGATCCGACATTATTACGAATATTCTTACGTGTTATATTTCTAGAATGACAATTTGAGAATATAACATACATTCATGTTTCAAGAATTTTTAATCAAGTTGCTGACTCATATGCTAACTATGTGTTAGATTGGAATTTGTTTCATAGACCATAAGCATATCACAAACATACATTTTACACACATGTAAATATAAATAAAATCGATCATCATAAAAAAATTTCATTAATATCCAAAAACTGACGTCATAAAACATAAGTGTCATATACAAAATTGGGGCTTTCGAGCCACCAACACATAATACACGGTCATAAAAAAATGAATACACTCAGGTCTCTAAGCCTGAGGAGGAGGGGAGTTCTGATCATGCTATAGCACTAAGGCTCTAGCTAGCCATCAAAATAGTCAAACCCATGCTCGTGGTACACCAACCACCTGGTGCTGCATGGCCTCAGGAAAGTCCTCGACTTGCAACATGGGTACCCTGTGTGTCAAAAGAAAAATGTTTGTGTGGATGCTTTGGAGCATCCGTTCTACATCCTCACCCATGATATCATCTTCTCTTCCCCTCCGTCGAGGATAAGGGAAGCCTTCTGGCCGTCATGGTCCTACATCTGCATATACATGATAGATTGTTACTATGTGTCGTCACACCAAAAATATGTATTTTAAGTCAATATATCAAAAAACACAAAAAAATTAAATAATTCAAAACTTAAAAAAGTGGCTTTGGGATTCTTTACCTATGTCACCATAAGATGCTCCTAGTGGTAGCGGCATATCCGGATCTCCGCGGAAGTCTATCCCTACATAAGGGTAGTCATCTATGGCGACGATCTATCTTTGCCACCTTGGAAAGAAATTTGCTGGGTAGGGGTTAGCTACCCTACCTCCACCCAATCTATGAATGACATTAGCCCAATGTCACTGGGATGGATCCTGGACTCCATGTGGTGCAATGTCTACCCTAGGGCTTAGCCTTGGCACCCGCTCAAAGAAAAACGTGCTCAGCATATTGTCGAACCCAAAGTTCTGTACCCTACCCATCTTGTAGTCACTGAGCTATTGTTTCATGTTGCTCAATAGTGTCATACTCCAGTCATACACTGTAGGTCGCATGCACTCTACTGCATAGAACATCATTGGCCATGAGGCCTGGTGGAGTGAAGCCAACCCTGCAATCCTACCTAGTGCCAAAAGTATGGCCTTTAGCTTCAGAATATGTATAGAGTTTTTCGGGATTTGAATCCCAACCTTTTATGTCTCCAGAAAGTAGCACACAGGTATGTACTCATCTATGGTCAGCCCGCCTCCTAGCGCATGAGATCGGAGGTTCACCATCTCCCCTCGTTAGGACAAACCAGTGATAAAATATATGTCCTCAACCTCAATGTTGAGAGACATCTCATCTATCTGAAATGTCTCAGATTCTGGATCCCAATAGTCCACCAATAGCTGGAGTAGTCTTGGTTTAGCCCTCAGGCTACCAAGACACCAAAAATTGTACAACCCGCATGCCCGTAATGCTTGTTGGGCCATGAGATCACCTTACACAACTTCCTCAACATCACCATGCTCTCTTTCTCTCCACTCTAGCACCATTTTGCACAAAAACCCAAGTTTTTTTTATCAATCTTTTCCCCTTAAAACCTTATTTGCAGCCCTATACGCGACTGTTCTCAAAACAGTCGCGTATGTATGCGGATTTCGGTGCATTTTCCACATATGGCGAGCCCTATACGCAAAAAAAGTCTGATTTCCACGTGGGCTAAAACACACAAGTATGGATGGCTCAAAAAATAAAATAGACCATGAAATTTGAAAAAAAATGAATCAAAGTGAAAGAGGAGGGCATGTGAATCTACCTGGATCAAACGGGGAGAGATTCCGCTAGACGATGCTCCCGGAATTCGCTTCTGAAGTTCTGAGCTCAAATGCACTATGTTGGGTAAAAATTTCAAATGATATGAAATTTTTTTAATTTATTACTTATTATAGAAAATTTTTAAAATTTTTACCCACTGTCTATAGTTTTTGACCATTTTGGACTGTTTGAACTAATTTGATGTTGTAGGAATCCATTTTGAGTGTGGTTTGATCACGACGTTGACCCGTTCGTGCCTACAACATGTATTATGTCTAAACTGGCATATAGGTTAGGTTTAACATCCGTTTGCACTTTGCATAACCGTATGACCATTTCATTTTAACATTAGGTACAAACCCATTCCATCTTGTCCTAGAACCTTCTTGCTGCTTTTAGAAGTGACATGATGTGAATGGTAGAGCTTTACCATACATGGGTACCCTAGTTAGATACTGTTTTGTATTTGGTACCCATGCCAACATTTCTCCTTTAGGGTGTGGGAGTCCTTTGTATAGTACCGCCATGACTTTGAGCAAGAGATTCATACCCCTCTTGACCTTTATGCTGGCATTTTCCCCAGGACTCCCTTGTATATGTCAAGTTGTAATTGCAGTATCATGAGTTTTTCTTGCCTTCTTGAGACTTATGTCGGCTTCCCTAAATTTGATCATCAACCATATAGCCCAAGCTTGTCTCATGTCTAGCCAAGCAGAGCCTTTTATATATATCTTTTACAGCTTGATTCCCCATTTTTACCGAGTGGGGGCTTTACCCTAAGTGTCGTTATCCTGCACATGTCTCCTTGCATCGAGCATAGGTATGTTCCGCTGCTTGGAACTAGTTTGTTTTCCCCTTGACACTCATCTCCTCCTATATTTATAACTATAAAGAACTTTTATTCCTTTTCAAACTTTTCAAAAGATCTGAAAAAGTCCAAAAAAATTAAAAAACCAAAAAGCCGGATAGGAAAATATGTTATCTTTGGCAGCAGTCGAGTCGTGTTGCCTTTGAAAAGAGAACTGTGTATCACATCCGTTGATTTGGTTAGTAGTTTGACTTTAGGAGTTGTACTCATTTCTCTGAGTTTATCTCCACCGACTGGATAATATTCCAGTCCTTATGGAGCCTCTGTTGATGCCACCTATGTTGTAGAGATGTCCCAGTTTTGTATATCGATTCTATGCTGCCTACATTCAGTCACCATTCACCTTTATGATCTTGTTCAAAGGAAGTTGAAACCTGAGTCGGCCATTCCTCAGTTGTCTTGACTTTGCATGTCATCCATTCTCGGTACTATTACTGGTTCGTGCACATCTTGTTCAAGTCCTTCCACATTATACAGTGTTTCTGAGTACCTCGTGTTGGTTGATGGGGGACGCCTTAATGCCCTCCTTCCAACAGATTCCATGCCATCGACTTCAGATCATTTATTCTGGGATAGGAGTCTAGAGTCATTTGAGTTCCTTGATACTTACAGTCATCAGTGGTAGGTTCTCTCACCATCGACGGTTTTGGGAATACATCAATGTCCCCTGATCGATGGATTCTTCTAAGTGTTCGAACTCAACACATTTATTTGCACTTGTTAGATTGCACTCTAGTACGTTAATTCCCATTTTCATTATCGGTGGGTGATCTCGCGTCTGTTAACAATATACATCAATGACCGGTAATCAGATGATGGACTACTATGTTCGACCTCGACTCCTCTATTCACATAGTAGGACATGTACTCGTAGTGGTTTGTGTAGAATACTTTCTAGATTGGTGGCATTTCATATATGCTACCTCCTTGATTGTGCCAGTGTTCATGAGATTTCAGCTCTTGTGACTTGATTCTAGTGTATGTTAAATATCTTCAGCCATTATGGAGATCTTGATCTAGTGTATATCTTCAGCTTTCATGGAGATCTTGGTCCTTTATATATATTCATCATGAAGATTCTAATCTATTATATATTGTACATGGTGATGACCACACATGTCACATTTTGTATATCATGCCTATTCATGGCCATTGTACTCTTATGTATCCAGGACAGCTATATGTATTTGCAGTCATATGCAGAGATTGATTATTGTACTATACTATTGGATGGCTGGTTCTTCCACCTGGTTCTTCATCACTCCACTTCTGGGATGGATTTATAACGTATTTCGGCCATCATGTTACCCCTCTGACCTCACACATTAGGGGGCATCTGTTACAGCTGATTTTACCACACATGGTTGATCACACTTTTATGGCCTTCCCTGTCCCTCTACAGACTCTTTGGACCCCATGGACTATTTTTGTACCTTTGATGTTTCCAATATCATCCCTAACAACACTTATTATTTGTTGTACGCAATTTTTAATCCCTTTCTCGCGTATATACGCAGATATTACCCTTAAACCCGTGTACATCAGGATGTGTGCAAAAGGCCAAATATTTTTGGAGTTTTCCTTGATGTGGATCCAAGTCACTTCTCTTGGCCTTCCATATGCCTCGAGATCGCTCGGATTTGACCTTCCATTTCCCCATTGAAGCACTATATAAGGAACCCTTTGGATACATTGAAGAGGAGGAATTGAAGAGCAAGAAAACTATAGTCCATTGTTGCCATAGCTTGCTTATACTTGAGTCCTGCATCCCTTTGTCCCTTGGAGCACTTTGTGCTCTTCCCAAGCTTACCTTTTCTTGTGAGCTTACTATCAAGAGATGGAGGATTGAGGTGGTGGAGGCCTAGGTGGAGGACTCAGTTTCTCTAGTTCGCAGACGTGCCGACAGAGGTTGTCACTTGTGTAATCTCTGATTTACTTAATAGAAATATATTTTCCTATCCAATGATGTGCATTTAAATGAATATTGAATCCATGGATGTGTTTAATTTCTTATGTATCATTGATTATATATGCTAGAGTAGGCCTAACACTATATTATATAGCATGCTTGCTTTGTTTACTATTGTTGAGAGTGAATTGCTAAAGCAAGTGGGATTGGAAAAATCTCAACGGGGATCTACTTCAACCGTCTAGAATAAGATATGTTTTGAGATCCTTTAGTATTAGATGTTTTATTTCTCTTGCATATTGGGAAGGGATTGGTTTCTACGGTTTCTCTGTCTATTGTGGTACACCCCAAGCCATAGAAAGTTTTCTCCGTAACAACAAGCTTCGAAATAGGTTAAGAACATTTGTATATACATACTAGAGTAATCATTTGTTACTCAAAGGTTTGAAAGGAACTCCAAGCTATGAGTGCATGACCTAGGTTAGGTCTATGTGAATAAAAAAGGGAAAATAAACAAAATAATTAAGACTTCAACCAAATACCAACAAACAGGGTCAATAACATTACCATGCAACCAAACAATAACAAAAGAGAAAGGTAATTGTAGAGTTATCTATGTCGAACATGTATAGAGTCAGGGTAGCTCAAAAGCTCTACAATTATTTCATAAAAAAACTTCAATATAGAGCTTCAAACCAAGTGCCAATGATGGTCTATCATATAAGGACATGTAAACATAAAAATTGGCTCAAACTTGTTGCAAAAGGGAAAGAATAAGGGAGGTAAGACAACCCAAAACTAGGAAAGCAAGCATATCAAAATGAAAATGTCAATGCTACACTGCATGCATGACTATGATATTAAGAAGTGGAGGTGAATGGAGATAAACAGATATGGGTTAATGAGACGAGATCAACCATAAATGAAAACCACCTCTATCATGTTAAATGAAAAGTGGAGAAGGGGAACATAGAAAGGTAGGTGTCAAGTGATATATTAGTTTCCAACCCCTGCATACCTAAGGACCGGCACAAAATCATGATTAAAAATCTCAAGATTATATTCCATGCTAAGGAAGACTCTAAAATTTGGATGCTAAACTTTATAGCGCATGCAATCCATATAGAATAATTAACCACATAACATGTTCTATACAAACTACCATTGACCAAGACACATAGAACATATTGTTATCATGCATATTGCAGAAATAACATAGTGTACCCAATGATTTGAATGCTAACCACATTGCATGGTATCTAGATCCCACAAGTACAAACTAAGTCATCAACATGGATCTTGTTTGGGATGCTATCGACTGGTATAAACAATTTCTTTTGTTTAGCAGAAAAAAATACCTGGAAAGCGAGGTCATAACTTTAAGTTGAATGTGGGAAAGTGAATTCTAGTTTAGAAGGGACAACATATAGAGACAATGAGTGAATTTTAGAAGGGACACTAGATAGAGACAAGGAAATGCAATAAATTTCAAGTAGAAGACGTGATTGCAGAGGGTAGAGTCTTAGGGTGAATTACCTTCCTCCAATGGATCGGAACATGGTTGTTTGACACTATTGCAATGTATTGTTCCTAAATCAATCTAAGTTTTGGGTTCGTCAACACTGCTGCTATGCATTGTGCCATAATCGATTTGAGTTTTGGGTTCTTCAACCAGTTGTATAATCAAATATCCACATCCACATGATGAAAACTAGGTAACATACGAGATAAAAACCCCTAAATCTAACTATTTTCTTCTATATATTTAGCGGGAAATGACGTTCCCTCAAAATGTTTTCATATTATTTTAATTTTTTTTTTATGTATATTAATTTTTTTTATATACATTATATTTATTTTATATTTTTTGAAAATTCATTTATATGTATTTAATGTTTT
Organism: Pseudotsuga menziesii; assembly: GCA_001517045.1. Lineage (NCBI taxonomy): Eukaryota > Viridiplantae > Streptophyta > Pinopsida > Pinales > Pinaceae > Pseudotsuga > Pseudotsuga menziesii. The sequence continues at coordinate 27,969 of LPNX010636865.1, read as the reverse complement.
ATTCAATATTTTCTATATATCTTTTAAATTTTTTTTGTAAATGTATTACTGATATATATTAATACAAATTTATATTCTAACTAATATATATTATAGTATGTTTTTATAGATATTTATATATTATAATATGTATTTATAAGATTCAAAAGCTCCTTTAATTTCATAAATGTTATTCCTTTGCTAAACTTCACATTAGGTGGATTTTTTTTAATATTACCATTAATTGTTTTAAGACACTTGAGAGTGGTTCCAACCTCTTCGAAGTTCATATGCAAAAGTGTAATTTTAGGTCTTATTCACAATTAAACATACTTAACAGTTTTCATAATTTCATGATTGCCAAGTTTCCACTAGATTTTATCATGTATGAGGTTAATGGATTGGAATTTAATTAGGCACATCAACCTCTCTATGTACCTTGATGGTGGTGGTGTTTATTGTCGAACTCATCTATCATGACCTTAATCAATATGTACCCTTTAGTCAAGAAAAATCAATTTTTAATCATGGGAAAGTTTTTCTAATTCTACCTTATTTTAATCCTTGGTTTAGGAAGTTTCATCAAAATTGTAGGGCGTTGAGTAATGTCCTTCAAGGATCAAATTCAATATTCAAGGTAGAGGCAAGGGATAAGAGCCTAGAGGAGGGCGGGGGTGGGGGGGTGCAGGGTTCTATTGATGAATATGATCCCAATATAGTATTAATAGTTCACTCTTTCATAATTGTATGTTGGACATTAAATCCTCAAATAATAATATGCCCTATGCAACGAAGAAGAAATAGGGTCCTCGGTTCACATTTCCCCATTACAACATCTATGCCATGGATTCACACAATGTTGAAGTGTGTTGAATCATTGAAGTATTAGACTTAATTTTTTCTACTTTTCGAAAAACATTCCATTTGTAAGGTCTAAGTGGTGGTTTATGACTCTATCAATCATGCTACTTCACATAGGATCTAGGCTATTATATTCTTCTTATTATCCTCACCTCACCTTAATATCATAGATTTCCATGGTTGTGTCCCCATTAGCTAGTTAAATAATCATGAGAGATGACCATGTTTTCCACATCAATTGATTATTTATGAAAAATCTCATATTTTTTATGACTCATTGATTTTAATCTCTCATCGGTGTCCTACAGGAAGATCAATGTATAAGCTATAACATTTTTATTAATATTGCTTCCCATGCAAGGCATGAAATTTAACATTTAAAACATAATTTGATGATGATGATGTCAATGAGGAAAATGATTATGATGATGGATGACGATGATGATGACGACAGCAATGACATGAATGATGATGATATTGTAGAATATAATGTGATTATATGATGATGATGACAAGGGTGGAGATGAAGAGAATGATGATAACAATAAAAGTGATGAGGAAGATGAGGACGATTAGGATGATACTGACAATGACAATGACTAAGCCTATGCCGATGATGAAAATGGAATTGACAATGACGATGGTGACGATGATGATGGTTTGATAAATTCATTTGAGTGCAAGGTTTTACCAATTTTATTTTTATTTTTAATTTTGTTTTGTTTTATTTAATTTTTGTTTTTTTGTCATTTGCTTTAGATTGCTTGGGGTGCTTATCCTTGGACATGTTAGGCTCCTAAGTGAATGAATTAATCGACCAGGTGTGTTCAAACAATGGGAAAGTCAAGGTGCACATGAACATGTGAATTCGTCCAAGTGTGTTGAATTTGTGGTGCGCATAATTGTGGTCATGGGGGATCTCCTACGCCTTTCTTCGAAAATTAAATTCATGACTGAATCATCCCCTTATCCATTAATTTGGATGTATTTTTTCCTTGTGCTCTCTTATGTATATGTTTTCTATCGTCTCCTTGGGATGTTGTCTCCATATCCTTGTGATGTTAGTTCTATGTTGAAAACATTGGGAATTGATTAAGAGGGAACTTATCTTCAATATAGAAATACTGAAATAACCTCATCAACATCAGTATAGAAATACTGAAACAACCTCATCAACATCAGTATAGAAATACTGATATTAGCACAGAGTGCATCTCATTGGCTTTCCCTTATGACATCTAGATCAACATCACTGTGGGTTCTCTGATACATCCATTTGGGTGTTTGTCTGTCTTACTAGCCCTTTCAGAACAACAATTCTAATCAGACAGATGGATCTCCCTAGGGACCAAACAAGCCTTATCTAGATTATTAACCCTTTCGGGCCAACAAGCCTAGCCAAGCATACTAATCTCCATAGGATCAAACAAGCCTCGTATGACTTACTAACCCTTTTAGGCCAACAAGCCTATCCAGACATACACTACCCTAGGATGAGATACCACACCACTACAATAGAAAACCTACTACCTCTTCTTCACTCCCTCTTTCGAGGGAGGTGCTTTCGGACTATACCAAGCTTGTCTCGAAAGTATTGAAACTTTACATGAGACAGAGGCTTATTCAACACATTATCCACATCCACAACTTCATCATACATCCACAACTTTATCATACCTCTGCAACTTCATCGTACATACACAACTTCATCATTTCTTCTCTTGTACATCTGCAATTTTATCATACATCCACAACTACATCATTCTTCTTTTGGACATCTGTAACTTCATCATTCTTCTCTTATAGGTGATTGCATAATTCTTCCTATAAGTCAAATACAATTGTATGATTAGAAACATTTCATAACATATTCACAATCACAAATTCTTATGCATAAAGATATATGTCATGTAATCATGCAACTATTTCCGCTAATACAGCATTCATCAATATCCCGTATACATATGATAACTTTCTATATGCCTTCCATCTCTACCAAGACATTATTACGGGTGTGCACTACTCCCAACATGTCAGCTAAGAGGTTTCATTCTAGATAATTAGCAATGGAATGTTGTATAACACCATAATCCACTTACCCATCATATGCATATTATTATTAAACTATTCATAAATGCAAACACTCTAACATGCATAATACACTTCCTAAATCTAGGAACATATCTATGTACACAACTAAACAACTAGATATATAGGAAATGACAATTCAAATACTAATCTTTGTTTGTTTGGTAGACTCCATCTTGATCTCCGTCTCCTTGCATGAATTGCTAGAGTCTATGACAACGTTCTCTACTTCATCGTCTGATTCTGAGGACCTGTTCCTATCTTGCCCATGATCAGAAATATTGAGCAAGTCTTCTTACACCATAGCGAACATAGAAATGTGTATTGGTGTTGAATCTGTGTGTCCCTACAAATGCATCCCTTCTTATTCAATGTTGAAATGGATAAGAGTATGATATTCATCTTCATTGGTAGAATTCTTCTGGATCAAAGTACATATTCCTCATCACTTAAGGAATCTTCCATTTCTTTCTTCTCAAATGTAATATATCCATCCTTGGTTGCAACGAGATCAACAATGGTCCTCTTTCTGAAACATGTTCGAGTGCTCTTTCTGTTGTTATATTTTTATCATTTAATCAATATGATCTAGGATCTTATCTGAGAGAATAACATGCACAACAATAATCACAAGATACAAGAGACACAAATAATTTTCCTCTGGGAAACCATAAAGGATAAAACCTCACAACTTCCTCAGAGATAGAATGAGTACCAATAACAAATGTAAAACCCAAAAACACAAAGATGATCTTCAACAACTGATCTCTCTCTCTCACTGAGTGAGTGTGTGTGTCAAAATAGAGAGTCTCACTCTCAATTTATACTTGTTTTCCACTTGAAATTTACTGTACAAGGATGACTTCTCTAGGAGAGTCTAATAACCCTAATACCCCTCAACTGTGGGGACTATTGACCAGACTTAGAATCGGAGGGTTAACCTCAACTGAATTGTGGGGACTATTTCCCCGACTTACAACAGAGGGTTAAACTCAATGAATTTACATGAATTTATCATATTAATGAATCTCCCAATCGAAGGAAAAAACATCCCCATCGAGGTACAATCAAATACAATATAAAATATACAAGTGAATACATTCTGAAGTTACAAATACATCAACACTCCCTCTTAACTAGGAAGGTATTCTCTTGATAGAATTCATCAGCACAAGTCTTCATCACTGGATCATCATCAAAGCTAGATGATCATCAAATATGGATCATCATCAAAGATGGATCATCACTGGATCATCATCAGCAATTTTCCCTCTATATCGAGCAAATGGTGTTATCTCTCAATTCTACTCGTCATAGGAAGTTCTATAGAGCCAACCCTTTTTCATGTTGGTTGTAGGCCTAGCCTCCATGTAGGTATTCATCTCTTCAGCACTTATATCTAACCATGGGAGGAACCAATCCTACATTCATTTTAGAATGACACAACACTTCCATCTGACCATGGTAGGAACCAATCCTCTCGCCATGTCAGGAAAGGAACAACACTTACATATGATCATGGGAGGAACCAATCCTCTCGCCATGTCAAAAAGGCACAACACTTACATTTGAGCATGGGAGGAACCAATCCTCTCGCCATTTCAGAAAGGCTCAACACTTATATCTGACCATGGGAGGAACCAATCCTACCACCATGTCAAAAAGGCTTTTGGACTCATCACTTCCCCTTGGAAGGAACCTCGATATGATGAACACCAAGCTTCTCTCTGAAGTACTCAAACTTCACTATGGCTAACAACTTGGTCAACACATCATCTATCTGCTTGTCCATCGTAACATATTGGAGATTCACTGCTCCTCTCTACACCATATCCCTGCTATAGTGATATTTGATCTCGATATGCTTCAACTTATCATGGAACACTGGGTTCTCTGACAACTTCACACAACTCTGGTTGTTGCAATATATACAAGTAGCATCCAACTAGAGATCAAACAAATCAGATAGTAGCTTCCTTAGCCACACTTCCTCACAACTAGCCAAACAAGCTATGACATACTCTGCTTCGGCTATACTCATTGCCACACAGGAATGATTCCTGCTAAACTAAAATATCACACCTAATCCCATACTGAAGCAACACCCCGAAGTGCTCTTTCTATCAATGCAATTTCCTGCCCAATTTGAATCCACATAACCCTCCAGGTTAATCTTCTGTTTCACCTCGCACTTGAGCCCATAGTCAACTATACCCTTCAGGTACCTCAGAATATGCTTTGCATCAATCAGGTGAACATGTCTCGGATTCGTCAGGAATTGGCTCAACGTGTTCATAGCAAAGAAAATATCTAGTCTCGCATTCGTCAAGTACATCAATGACCCAATCATCTGACTATACATCGTGGCATCAACCGAATCTAATGAAGCATCACTCAATAACTTCAGGTTCGATGCCATAGGTGTGGTCATGGCCTTGCAGTCCAGCATCCCGAACCTCTTCAGGATCTCTACTACATACTTCCCTTGTCCCAGGGAGATTCCATCCAAATTCTTCCACACCTCCATGCCTAGAAAGTATTGTGTCATACCCAAGTCCTTCATCTTGAGCTCGGCAGCAAGTCTCCTTCTTGCAACTTTAATGAGTTCCACTTTTTCTGTCAGGAACAAGTCATCAACATATAACAAGAGCATCACTGGTCTTCCACCTTCAACCTTGAAGTAAAGGATGGATTTCGTTTTATTCTCATTAAAGCCTAGAGCCATCAGTAAGTTGTCCATCATGTCATACTATGTCGACCCTCAGGATCTTTTGCAGTCACTCCCTCTAAAGTGGAGCATCATTCTCCCTCTTCCTTTTGTACTCTATGTATTGAAACATTATGTACTAGAGTGACAAGTAGCTTCCTCTGCTACTAATATTCTATGTATCCATCTAGGGTCACTGGATACCAAGATCCTCTATCTTGAACCTTTTGAAAAAGTTCTTCTCGCACCCATTTGTGCACTTTTCATCCTCTATAGGATTTCATCTTCAACCTTGTAGCAAAGGTTAAGATCTTCATCACTCTAGGTGATCTTCAAGCTCCTCATGTATGTGTTATCCCATGGGTGCCTTTTGAGCTCGTACAAGGCCTTATTTAATTTTCACACATGATTCTTCCTTTCATGTGTCTTAACTTCCAGTGGCTGCAAATGTCTCTTCGTAGTCTATGCCTTCTTTCTATGAGAAGCCTCATGCTACAAATATTTCCTTGTATCCCACGATGTTTCCATATACTACATACTGGATCTTGTAGATCCATATGGAAGATACAACGGACTTCCCTTCAGGTCTTCGACATCTGATTCTAGTCATCATTCTTCATTCTGGATTATTAGAGTGAATCTTGAGCTATCGCCACTTGTTCTTTGGAACAAGTCTCATACTTCTTTTCTTGTAGGCGATTATACGCGATCTTTCCTACAAGTCAAATGCACTAGTTGTATGGTTATAAACATTTCATAATGCATATTTATAATGGAAATTCTTATGCATAAATATATAATCATGCAACTATTTTAGACAATACAACATTCATCCATATCTCACGAAAACTTTCTATATGCCTTCCATCTCTTCCATGACATCATTGACATTGTGTACTAATCCAATATGTCAGCAAATGGAGAGTTAGACTAGCCTCCTTTTGCTGATGATATATGGAGAGAGACCCAAAAAGTAAGAAGACCTAGATTTTGCAGCTGCACAATGTCTTCTTCTCAGGTTATCTATGATACCATGTTAGATTTTTATCATTTAATCAATATGATCTAGGATCTTATCTGAGAGAATAACATGCACAACAATAATCATAAGAGACAAGAGACACAAATAATTTTCCTTAGGGAAACCATAAAGGAGAAAACCCCGCAACTTCCTTAGAGATAGAATGAGCACCAATAGAAAATGTAAAACCCAAAAACACAAAGATGTTCTCCGACAACTGATCTCTCTCTCTCTCACTGAGTGAGTGTCTGTGTTAAATTAGAGAGTCTCACTCTCTATTTATACTTGTTTTCCACTTGACATTTAATCTACAAGGCCGACTTCTCTAGGAGAGTCTAATAACCCTAATACCCCTCAACTGTGGGGACTATTTCCCCAACTTACAATTGGAGGGTTAACCTCAACTCAATTGTGGGGAATATTTCCCCGATTTACAATGGAGGGTTAACCTCAATGAATTTACATTACTTTATTATATTAATGACTCTCCCGATCGGAGGAACAAACATTTGCATTGGGGTACAATGAAATACAATATAAAATATACAAGTGAATACAATCTGAAGTTACAAATACATCAACATCTGTTTGTATCACCATCAACCCAATAAGAGTCATCATATCCCTGTAAGAATATCCTATGGTCTCTCTTATATATGATGCCATATTCAATTGTACCCTTTAAGTACCACACCATGTGCTTTTACACAACCATGTGAACACATATCAACTCCACAAAGAAAATATCCAACCTCATGTTCATCAAGTACATCAACGAACTGATCTTCTTCCGGTATATTGTGACATCAACTATTTCTGAAGTAGGATCACATATTGACTTCAAGTTTGATGCCATTGGTGTATCCCAACATCTCAATCCTTATCTCAACCACACATTTTCCTTGGCTAAGGAAAATGTAACTCTAATATCGAGAATCATGTCAATATTATCAAACTTTAAGATATAATGTAGTCACTCTCTCTGAAGTGGAGAACCATCCTTCCTTTGGTTCTTGTATCTGCATTGGGACATTGGAGTGAAAGGTAGCTTCCTCTGTTGCTAATTTTTTGTGTATCCGTCTATGTCACTTCTCAAGGTTATTGGATATCAAGATCCTCCATTTCAAACTTTGTTGTAAGTTTCTCTTACACCCATCTAAGAGCTTCTCGTCCTTTGCATGCTTCTATCTTCAACCTTTTAGTAAAGGTTGGGACCTCCATCACTCTACATGATCCTCAAGCTCCTCATGTAACTGTATGTGTTATCCCATGGGTTCCTTCTAAGCTTGTATAAATCCTTTTGTGCATAGGTGGTTCTTTATAGAGAGTCCCAAATCCTGGAGGTTTCTCGATTTATTATTTTACTTCAATTACACCAATGTTCTAGTGTAATATGCACCAATGAATATGTGTGTCTGCCCCCTAGAGCAATGTCTCACCATAATCAAATGCCTCTTTTTGAGAGAAACCAAAAATCTTGCTTTGCATCTCTTGATACTTCTATTTGATGTATACTCGATCTTGTAGATCTACTTGGAAGATGTTACAAAACTTCCCTTAAGGTCTCCAAACATCATTTTGCATGATCAAGTGGTACTTCTTGATCATATCATCCTTCTGTTCTTCCTTCTTGGGGCATTCTTTCGCAAGGTGTCCTTTCTCATCACAATTGAAACATTTGAGCTGTGAGAGGTCCTTCTTCTAAATTCCTTTTATTCTTGCGATAATTTTCTTCCTTCTTGTTCTTTTTCTTCTTCTCATGAGTTGTTAGGGCTTGGTTTCCATGTCCATCCATATCTTATTATTTTCCTATCAATCGAGCTTCTTCCTATGTGACTTCCTCCATAGGTGAGATTCCTTATAGAACAAATCCCTTGAATGAAATATTTCCATGAACTTGGGAGACTATTCATGGTTGTAATCTCTACTTCTGCTTCTTCGACATTTTATCCAATGGCTTCTAGTTTCTCCTTGAGCTGAGAGATCCTTGTGAAGTTAGATTGAATGATTTCAGACATTTTCATTTTCACATACTTGAGTTGAGTTCTCAAGGTAATATTCCCATTGATATGCTTTCCTTCATACAAGTTGGTCATTGTATTGAACATCTCCTTGGGATTTTTGAAGGATGATACATGTGAGATCCAATGGAGACGGAAATAATCCTCTTGGATTTGACTAAGTCCTTCTTGTGCTTTGTCTTCATCTCCCTATGGATATGTAGCTTCTTCTTTGACATAATTATCCAATTCATGATTCTTCAAGTATGAGAATCTCTCTCTACTTGCATGCTCAAAATTTCTCGGCTCCTTCAAGCTTGTCCTCAAGCTTGGTACTATTTGTCATCATGATAAAAATGAGAACCTCAAATGGAAATAGAGAGGATATAACCTACCAATGAGATTGCTTCAACTTGATGTTTTCTTGAAAACTTTTATGGAATACTGATTCTGGTGGACCTAGGGTTTAACAGAGAAACCCAATTTTTTTATATCTTATGTAACTTTCAGATTTGATTGGATATAAAGATGCACCTCCTTAAGGTGATCTGAGAAACATACTCATTTTCCCAAAATTGTGGACATAACTACAAAATATTTGATGCCCTGGTTTTCCTCGGCAGTAGTGTTAGGTCAAAAATTGAAAATCCACAGAATGAGAAAATTCTTCCATAGAAATATGTGCCCTCCTAGGGATAGTTTTATGGTCCTCCTTTTTCAACTTATCGGTGGAGGGAAGTGCCCGGAATAGGAAGCCCTAGTTTCTCCATTTTCTTTTGCATAATTGGTTGATCTTGATTTTTTTGTATATCTGCAATTCTTGCTCCTATAGGTCTGAAACTACATCCTGAGATAGCATGATCTGTCTTCTTTCCAACCCCACATGTTAGTGAAGATTTGGATTCCCCATGTGAGACTTATGATAAATTTACCAAGGTGACTTGATTGAGGATTCGTTCAGTATAACGAACTAGTACGGAATATCACATGTGATTGTTTCAACTTCAGGGTCTGAAACTTGTACCACAAAAACTACAGTATGTTCCATATCTGCAACATCTTTTGAAAAATTGATTTGGTCTTTCTTATCCTGATATATAGAAATACTCCCTAGGTCATATGTTTATGACTGAATTCTAGAAGAGGCTGGAACTTTGATTTTAAGGAATCATCTATCCTAAATTATAAAGAATCTGAGGCTGAAAATATCACACAAGGTACAAAAGGATTTCACATTATACAAGTTTTAGATCATGAGCCTTTATCAAACTCGATTTATAGAGAAATTTCTAAGATGACTAGATTTTTCCTTTTAGGGTTTTCAAGCATGAAACCCTAATCTCCAGTAGTTGCAGTCGTATCATTGTTTCGACTACACAAATACTTGTTTTAGGGTGGCTCTGTTACCAGGTTAGAATTTTGTTGGTTATACAAGATATAAAAACATTTAGTATCATAACAAAATAACCATAAGAAAAGGATCATTGAAATAAAGACAAACACAACCACAACCACACAAAAGAACACAAACATTTATCTTGGGAAACACTCATGGGGGAGAAATCCCAGCAAAAATTCCTCGATATAGAATTCAACCAAGTACAATGTAAAACCCCAAGAACAAGAATATCGACTCCTTTTCCATAGTAGACTTCTTCTTCTTCTTCTTCACTCTCTCTCTCTCTCTCTCTCTCTCTCTTGCACAATGCTTGAGTGAGAATTGTTGCAAATGAAGGAGGTGCCTCACCTATTTATATTGATCAGGTGAGTGACTCAAATAACTAAGTAGGTCGTCCAAGGTCTCTAATTAGGGTCGACCTACCTAGGAAGAATCTAAATAACATTTACAAAATACTTTTGTCGGTACTATTTCCACGACTTACAATGGAGGTTTTACCTCATGATTTTTACATGACCAATTACATCAAGGACATTTCCGAACAGAGGAATAACATCTCCGAAGGAGGAATACGATAAACGTATAATAGAATATGGTTTGAAGTTACATTATTTTAACAATTATCCTTGTGGTAATAAAAAATTATGAAGAAGGAATGCAAAATGGAATATGCTATTTTCATGTGAATTTGGTACAATGGTATATACCATTTCTAAAATGTTACTAAATTAATTATTATTTTTAATTGTACAAAAAAAATTATGAAAAAAGTATACAAAATGGAACATGTTATTTCCACTTGAATTTGGTCTAGGCGAATCAAATGGCAAATTAGGTCAATAAGAATACCCTTCAATGGTTGGTCTACTTCCTTCAAAGTTTAGCGCTTGGGACTATACAAAAATTAAACTAGTCTCTCACCCAATGAGGATCAACAATGGACTTCAAGGTCTACAAGAGGGAGCTTCAATGGAATAAATCCCTAACCACCTAAGACCAACTATGGAGAAGGTCTTTTGATCCCACTAGGATGGTAGCTTAAACACCATGCGTTGGGGGAGGGGGTGGAGAATGGGTTGGTGAGTTGCAAAACTAAGGGGGGTTTAAAAAAATGGTATATGACATTTCTAGATTGTTAGTAAATTAATTATTATTTTTAATTGTGTAAATTGAATTATTAAAAAAATCAATAAGGTAAAGGACATATATTCTTGTAAGTATTATAAAGTTTATTAGATTGGTTAATTTTTTATACAATATTCTAAAAAATAAATAAATATTTTTATATTTTTGCATTAACTTTTTTAATATTTATGATATTTATCTAATAGATAATTACACACTAGTTAAAATAAAATATTTTTTTTTTGCAATTTTTCAACAATTTCAATAAAAAAATTCAATAATGTAAAGGACCTCGTATATGATGAATAAATTTTTGTAAGTATTATAAAGTTGATTAGATTAGCTAATTTTTTTACTCGATATTTTAAAAAATAATATATATATATATATATATATATATATACACTTTTACATTATTTTTTTTATATTTATGATTTTTATCTAATAGATATTTCTTTTTCAAATTTTCAACAATTTCATTGTATACAAGTTTGACCCCTTTTACCATATTTCATAATATTATTTTCACTAAAACTTATATAATATGTTCTATTGTATTATTAGATACATCTTTTTTCTAAATATTTCTTATGCTTTCTATTTAGGCATTTTCACTGCTTTCCTTTCCCTTAAGCAATATACCCTTCTTTGTAATATTGTTCAACAACCACATCATTATGTGTACCTGTACAATAGAATATAGTTATAAACAACTTTCTTTTGAAACTCTAATTTAATTTTAGTTCTCTTTTTATATCAAACATTAAATAAAATCCTTACTTAAACAAATATTACCATTGCATTTTTATTGGCACTTCCATGCTTTTACTTTGTTTTCTAAATTGTAAGTGTTATTTCCACAACAACTCAAGTTGCGTTCTTTTTTCATTGTGAAGTGCAAATAAACAAATATTACCATTGCATTTTTATTGGCACTTCCATGCTTTTACTTTGTTTTCTAACAAAATTGTATTTTTATTGGCACTTCCATGCTTTTACTTTGTTTTCTAAATTGTAAGTGTTATTTCCACAACTAAAATTGCGTTCTTTTTTCATTGTGAAGTGCAAATATTGCAATTGCTAGTTTTTGTTTGTTGTTATTGATTATTTTTAATTTTATTATTTTTTAATTTTAATTTTAATTTATATATTATTTTAATTTTTTTAATATATATTTATTTTTATGTTTCAAATTCATATAATTAATTTTAAATTTTGTTTTTTAATTTTTTTTACTTTATTTAATAATAATTTTACATAAAATAAATTTTTATTATTTTTTCATAAATTATGAAAATTGATCATACATATTGTCATGAGAGACATATTATCATCAAATGCTTGACAACATGATTTTCACCCTTGACTAAAAGATAGCAAGATGTCTACTAAGACTTTCTAAAAGAAATTGTCCCTTTGATGTTGAAGCACAAAGAGACTGGCAAACTATCAACAAAACTCTTCCTTGCCATGGTTGATAATTTGACCTTTTTGATGGAACAAAAACCCTTCCTTAAACAAAATTACTTTTTTCAAAAGTTGGTCAGCCTCCTTGTTATAAGTTCTTGAAATATACCTGAAAAAAATATAATTGAAAACTTTGATAAGAGATCTCACACGAGATTCCACTTTAACATTAACTTTATTTTGTTGCTTGCTCTCTTATAAATAATTATTCGACGATAAATTTAACTTTAATTTTATTTTTTCATTCCATATATCATATAAAATGACAACCCACTTCTTCTTATAAATAATTATTAAACAATAAATATAACTTTAATTTTATTTTTATTTTTATTTTCTCATTTTTTAGATCATATAAAATAGAAACCCACTTCTAAACTTACACAACCCACTTAAAATAACAAACCACTTAAAATTATTAACTTTAATTTTATTTTCTCATTCTTTATATAAAATGACAACCCACTTTAAACTTCTCAAACAACCCACTTGAAACGTCATAACAAACCCACTTGAAATTTCATTTTACTTTATATTATGTTATGTTACTTGGAAATTTTACTTTACTTTATTTATATTATGTTTTACAATGTGTTATGTTAAGTATGAAGCGAGCACTCACTTTGGGACGATTCTAAAACCCTAGTGCAGTGTCTGGTATGGATGCGGCTTCTTTCTCGGTTTTGTGCCTATGGGGTCTAGTATCTTCCTCTCCGATGTTCCTTTGTTTTTATAGTCTTGGTGGAATATTTTATCTGTTTTGTTTGGTTGTGTTTGTTTCTTTCTCGGGTTTGAGTCTGTTGGTCTGCTCAGTTCTCATCTTTTACTATTCTCACCTGTGCTTCTTGACATATCTGATTTTCTGTGTCGGGATGGCATGAGCTTTTAGTGCTGACAGGGTCTTTGAGCTTCTCGGGATTTTCGGCCTTTATGTGTCTTCCTTCTGGCTTTCTTTGACAGTCATCGATTTTTTATGGGTTGTTGTTATCTTACTATGGCTGTGGTCTTCTCGGGGGTTTGGATTTATAGGAGTTAAGTCTGTTGTTTCACAGACCTAGTACCAACCTGTAGCTAAAAAAGCGGGAAGTTTCCTTTGTTTTTTTTGGTGGGTTTCATATGTCTTTGTCAGGGTTTCTGTTGTCAGTGGTGGGTGTTATTTGGGTTTCACTGGGTCTTTTTGTGGTGGTATTTCGATGGGGCCTCCTCCGCCACAACCTTTAGGGGTTCGGACTAATCCTTTGGTTAGTATTCACTGTTCAAAGTGGTTTCCTGGTTCAATCATTGTTACTTCAGAAGGTGGCAAAGGTTCGCCTACGACCAGTCCTCCTGTGGCGGCATGTAAACCTCTGTCTCAGCATGTGGGTGATTGCCGTGCTGCTTCAGGTGCTCTTGTGTCACCTAAAAGTGTGGCTCACCTTGACTTCGAGAAGGTTAAATATGGTTGTATTGCTTGGATTTTGGGTGGCGACATTACCCTAGACATGGTCTCGACTCTATCTCTAAGGGCCCTCGTTCGGCTATTCTAGCCTGGGTCCATGATGTTTGGAATCCTCTACTCAAATCTGCTCCAAAGGTGGTGACTATGGTGAACGGGTGGGTTCTATTTCAATTCCTGTTTGTAGAAGATAAGGTTGCTGCAGAGTCTAAATATTGGATCTTGGGGTTGGGTTCTTTGGTCTTGAGCAATTGGCATGTAGGGTTTGACCCATGGACCAAGCACCCCCTTCACCGTCATTTATGGGTCTTGCTACCGGACTTCCCGATTCATTGCTAGTCTCTTCAGGGTTTTATGAAGATGACTTCTTCTATTGGCAAGTTCATCCTTATGGAGAATGAGCATCTGCTGGGTGGTGAATGCTCGACTCCTCGCATGTTCGTTGATCATGATGTCTTTGAGGGGCTCCCTATGGAGCTAGAAATTATTTGGGACCAAGGGTCTATCATTCAACAATTAGATTACTGGAAAGTGGCTTTTTGCTACCACCTTTACTGTGAAACATGTCACTCCAAGGCGGTCTATCATCAACGTGATGGCTCTTCTTTTGGTGGTCCTTCTGCGCGCATTGCTGCTGGTCTAGCTCAACTTGAGAAAGACATTTGCTTCCCGCTCCCATTGGAAAAGGCTTTGGCTAAGGATTTCCTAGGTAAGTTCAGCTCTCACATCCCATTACTTCTAAAATTCCTTAGTGCTGTTGAAGTTATTGAGTCTATTTTGATGGTGGAAGTGGATGTCTTGTCTCCTGGTGTTCGGTTTGATGACGGGGGGTCAGAGGTTGTTCATTCCCCATTGGTGGGTTTTTATTCTGGGGTGGGGGGTCATGTGTCTTCCTCTCTTGAGTCTCCTATCAATTTTTCGGTTCTTGGGGTTTATTTAAGGTGTCCCATCTCCTGTCCTCCTCTCTCGACAGCTTCTCTAGCTGGCCCGGCTCTAAATATCACTCTCCCTTCTTCGTCGTTCAAAGATGATATTATTGTTGATTCTTCGCTCTCCCCGTTAGACCTTGTATCTGATCCTTTTGCTAAAGGTGGTGTTCCTTTGGCCCCCTTACCTTTGTTTTCTCCCAATATAGTCTTTGCTTTGGTGGATTCTCCGAGCGTTGACATCCTTCCACTTCCTCGGACACAATCTGGAATTGTTACTGTCTAAAAGTCTAAAAAGGGGGGTAAGGGGGGTGTTCGGGGTCTCAAAGAGGCTATTCGTGATCAATCGATGGAGTTTTCTAGGATTTCTGATGTCGCCCCTTCGGATGTATTTCCTTCTTCCTCACATGAGGCACTTAGAGCATGTGCTACCTCCCATGTTTGTCTATGATGAATTTTCTCTCCTTTAACATTCGTGAGCTTGGCAAGGGCTAGAAACGTGTGTCGTTTAAAAGTCTTCTTGATTCTGTGTGTCCATCTGTGGTCTTTTTGCAAGAAACTATGTTGTGCGGTTATGATGCTTGGTCTTTCTTTTTGCATTTGAGGCCGAGGTGGTTGGTGAGTGCCTCGAATTCTTGTGGCCTTTCTGGGGGGATTCTGGTTGCTTGGAATCCTTTGATGGTTGACCTATAGGTTTTTCATACTTGTTCTAGTTTGCTTCTCAAGGGTAGATTAAAGGGTTTTGGGACTGATGTCCACTTATTAAATGTTTATGGTCCTTACTCCCTTCGTGGTCCCTTTTGTGATCGTGCTCAGTTATCTGATGTTCTTTCTCTTCCTAACCTTATTTTGGCTGGATATTTAAATTTTACTTGGTATGTGGAGGAGGTTTGGGGGTTGGGACGGGTGGTCGATCCACTGTCTGACTATTTTCATGATTTATTTGATAATGCAGACCTGTTGGACATTATCGTGATGGTCTTGTCATCGACTTGGTCTAATGGTCGGTGTGGTGGGGCTTGTATTGCCAAATGCCTTGATCCATTTTTATGGTTGAGTCTCTATGTGAAGATGTTGGTCGGTACCGTTGCTGGCATTATGCTATAGGTACTTCTGATCATAAAGCGATTATTCTGCAGTTGGATTTCGATAAGGTGAATACTTGATATCCTTTAAGTTCAATTCGACTTGGCTGATAGTGGAGGATTTTAATGTTCTGATAAAATCTCAATGGGCCTTGCTCCATTCTGAGGTGCTAGTCCATATGTCGCCATTAAGGGAACTTCTGTAAAAACTAGAGAAGCTTCATCCGGTGATTCGAACCTGGGGGATGGAAACCAAGATTAAGAATGACGAGCTTCTTTCCTCCATTGAAAATGAAATCCACTTAGTTGAGAATGAGTCGGTCGGTGACCGCTTCTGTTCGAGTTATCTCGAAAACATTAAAGCTCTATACTCACAGAAGTCCTTGATTCTGAAACATAAGGAGGAAACTATTCAACTTAAGAGTTGTGTTGTTTGGCTAGCTACTGGCGATGAGAACTCTAAGTTTTTTCATTAGGTTGCTGATAGGCGACAGTTAATTCATACTATCTAGGAGACTTTGGACGATTCTGGTAATGTGGTGTCCGACCAAGATTCTATTAAAAGTGGTGTTGTGTCTTTTTTCTCCAATTTATATAAGGACCCAAAATCAAACAACATTTTGTATCATCTTGTTGTGCTGAAACATTTTCCTTCCTTCATTGATGTGGAAGCGAGCCTTTCAATTGGTGGTCCTATTGATATGTTGGAATTTGAGAGTTCCTTGAAAGCTTTCTCTAAGGACAAAAGTCCTGGACCCGACGGCTGGCCAGCATAATTCTATATTCATTTTTTTGATATCATGGGAGCGAAGATTATGGCTGCGATTGAAGAGACTAGGGTGACGAGCACTATTCCCGAGTGTCTTAATATGACCTTCCTTACTCTGATCCGAAAAGTTGATCGCCCTTCTAAATTTGGTGATTATCGTCCCATCGCTCTGTGTAATCTTCTTTATAATCTTATCACCAAGATCATTTCGGGCCGTCTGAAGGTTATACTGGGTAATTTCATATCTTCGGAGAAATTTGGTTTTCTCCGAGGCGACATATTATGGATGGAGCTGGGATTGTTCATGAGACTATGCACTCTATTAAGCAAAAGAAATTGCCTGCTTTAATTCTAAAGTTGGATCTTGAAAAGGCATATGATAAAGTTGATCGCTCCTTCCTCCATTTGATTTTGGTTCATATTGGTTTACCCTTGTAGGGTACTCAATGGACTATGTCTTGTGTGAACTCCGCTTCTTTTTGTCTTGTGTGAACTCTGCTTCTTTCGTGGTTCTCATCAATGGGTCCCCTTCAGGTTTTTTCAAAGGGTCGAGGGGTATTAGGCAAGGGTGCCCACTATCGTCGTATATTTTCCTATTGGTCATTGAGGGTCTTAGTGTTCTTCTTTGCGATGCCAATATGAAGGGGAAGATCAAAGGCGTGAAGATTATCGACTCTATCTCTCTTACTCACACCCTTTTTGTTGATGATGTGATGATTTTTGGAAGAGGTGATTTGCTGAATGGTGGAATATTAAAGTTCTTTCATATTTTTTCTACAATGCTTCCAGTATGACCTTTAGTACTTCAAAGTCCTACTTCCATTTCTGGGGTTTGGATACGGATCTTTGGGATCGCATTTCCAAGATTTTTCATATTACAAGTAAGTCTTTGGATATTGGGGTTTCCTACCTGGGGTACTATCTAAAACAAAATTGTTATTTGAGGTTGGATTGGCTTTGGCTGGTTAGGAAGGTTCAAAGACGCATGAGTAGGTGGTCGTCCTTGAGTGGCTTTCGTTTGGTGGTTGAAAGACTTTGATTCTCTTTGTGTTGCAAGCCATCCCGTTTTTTTGGTTCTCGCTTTTTCGAGTTTCGTGTGGTATATTATCTATGTTGAGGAGGTTATTCTTTCACTTCCTGTGGAGGGGGTCAAGTGAGCATTTTAGATTTCATCTGGAAAACTGGAGCTCTTTGTCGAGACCTATTTCATGGGGTGGCTGGGGTTTCAAGCAGTTTGGTATTTTTAATTTGTCCCTCTGTGCTAAAAGGTTGTGGCGGGGCCTTTCCAGAACTAGATTATGGGGTCGCATCATCGGTGAAAAATACTTGAAGAATATTCCACTCTCTTCTTGGCTCCGTGTTGGAAATTTCAAAGCCACCAGCCCCTCGATGGTATGGAGCAGTTTATGTTTGGCTCTACCTTGCATACTTTGTTGTTTAAAGTGGCGGGTTGGGCGTGGTTCAAATATTAATGTGGGTTCCAATATGATTGTAGGGATAGATAAGTGGAAACTGTCTATCTCCCTCCTTCAGTCTCTACATGAGCGTAATATCACTATTCTTTGCCAGGCTTATGTGGGAAATGTGACCCCATCTCAGCTTTGGTCTTCGATGTCCTCGTTGGGTTTACTTGTTCAGTGTGCAACAGAATGGGATGCCTTCGTTGATAGTCTTCTGGGTTCGGGCATTATGCTTAGTGATGATCTTGATATTTTTGTGTGGGCTAGTGACAAAATTTCTGGGTCTGTCAAAGCCAACCTGGTTTATGAGTCCATCCTTTCTCATCTGTATCATAATCAACCAAAGTGGTGGTTTGAGGCCATTTGGAAAGTGAAGGTTCCACAGAAGGTGAATTGTTTCACTTGGCTTCTCATCCATCAGAAAATTCTTACCTGGGACAGCCTTCAACAGTGTGGCTTTCAAAGGCCTGGTAGATGTGTCTTGTGTGAGTTGGCTCTTGAATCTGTTGATCATCTGTTCTGTGAATGTCCCTTTGTTAGTCATCTTTGGAGGGGAATCTGTGATGGATTACATGTTCTGTGGTCCCAACGTTTAACCAATTGTTTGTATTTTCTATTGCATGTGTCTGCTCATTGTACACTTTCTATTGAGTTCCCTACGCTCTCCTTATGGGAGGTGTGGTTAGTCCAGAACCGACTTCTTTTTTAGGGGACTGTGCCATTCATGGAAGGCTCTATTTCAAAGATTCTAACTTTGAACTCCTGTGCTGTGGTTTCTCCTGCTTATTGTCGTCCTCAGAATCTCGTTATCCCTACTTTATTGGCCTCTGAAGTGGTTGTTTTTTTCGATGTGGAAGATTCTGCTGATCAATGCAGTGCAGGTATGTATATTAAGATGCTGGGAAATTTGAGCTACAATCTCTACATGGGTGCTGGTCAAGGAACCAAAAACATGGCTAAGCTCTTGGCTCTCTGGGGGCTCCTTCAGTTTTCCTCTCTTCGTGGGATTGCTCTTCAGTGTGTTCTAGGTGATTCCAAAGTGGTGATTAATTGGGCTCTCCACCGCTAGAATTTCCAGTCTCTTGCACTTTATCACTGGACGCGTCGGGTTCGTGGTATTTTGGACTTGTGTTCAATCCTGTAGCTTTCACATGTCTATCGAGAGTTTAATTCTTAGGATGACTTGCTATCGAAGCAGGCTGTTGGGATGCCTCCTGGTTCGATCTATTGGAAAGCATTTTATGGGAACTTCGTGTCACAGGAAGGGGTCTTAAAAGTATTTTAACTCTTTTGGTCTCCGTTATTTTTGGGTCCCTGTCTACTTGATCCTTTTTTGGTCCTGGGATATGATGGATGGCGGATGTTTCTTTGTGTTTGCTGAAAACCTTGTCTTTGGTTTTCAAAAATGTGGTAGCTTTGCACCTATTTTTGTACTTGGTCAGCTTGGGTTTATGATTATGTGCATATTGAGATATGTTTGACAGTTTGTAAAACTTTCTATAATATGTCAGTACATATGGAAATTTCTTATTCTTTTTGCTATTGTAATTGCTATTTTCTTGACACAACTTTCTTATAATATAAGGTTTTCTTTCTGTGTGAAAAAAAAACTCACTCTCAATTTTGAAACTTTACTTATATTATGTTTTACATTGTGTTATGTTAAGCATAAAGCGCCAACTCACTCGATCTCAAAATAGTGAAACTTCTTCTTTATATGAAGGGACAACTCATTATTTTTTATTTTCATTTTATATAATATTATGTCCTAGACATCTTGTTTAGGTCAAGGGCCATATTTTGGTTGGTAGTCTGCATGCTCGAGATATTTTTCCAAGATTTAAGCATGGTGGATGGTATTTAAGTATTTAATATATTTCTAAAAATGCAAAATCTGACTTGTGATTGGCTACATACATGGTGACACAAACCTTGGTCTTGGCGCTGCACCCCTCACCGGCGTGCTCTCGTCACTTGGTTTTAAATATGCCTGGGTGGTAGACCTTCATTGTTGGTCTTGGATCTGCAAATTGAATGTGTAGCAGGTGGTGGGTTTCTTGGTCCCATCACAACTTTGAATGCATGCGGTGTTTTAGTTCATGGTTTAAGTGCTGTGTTTTTCAAAAATTGTGGGCGGATTTTTCTTAGTCATGGTTTTCGACGTCTGTTTCATTGCTGGGTGTGTTTTTCTTTCTTATTCGTTTTGTGTTTGGACTCTTGTAAAACGGCCTGTCAATTCCTTGGATCTTGCGTGGTGTGGATAGCATGGCCTTCGTTCTGGTTGTATATCGTGTCTGGAATTATTACATCTATGGGTTTGTGTTTGATATGGTGAGCTCTTCTTTGCATTTTTGGCTAGTCATTCTCTTGTTGTTGTTTTGGTTTCGGCCTCGGTTGCAGTCGATATTGTTTTTCCAGTTGGCAATTTTTTCATGGTTTCGGCGGCTAGTCTGTAGTTTTGCTGAGTCGACAGTTGTTTGCAGAGGTGTTTTTGTAATGCTTCGGTTGTTGCAAATTTTTTGTCTTTTGTCGATGCCTTATATTTAAGCATATTTCGCTGTTGGAAATATTAATTCCGTACCAGATTTCAGCAGATTCTTTCAGAGTTTGTATTAGTTTAGTTTATGTTCGACAGTCTGACACGATTAAAGAGTACACTATATTATAATGTAAGCCAATCAAATTAAATTTTTTAAGTTTCTAGATGAATAGTTATTACAATCTTATTTACCAAACAAACTTGTATGACAAATCAGAGATTTCCATATTGCATCCATTCACATAGAATGACATCCATTGGCATGAATTGGTGAATATCACATCCATGTACATCAATCAATATCCTTCATGGCTCGAGAGTATATGTCATTGGCATGCATGATTGTTGTAGCCGAATTTCGTTATGGAAAAACTCCAAGGTCTAAATTTCTAATAAACTTAAATTTACTGGCCTTGGGTTCGGCGGCGACCCTATAATCTATGAGTGGACGAGGCAACGTACAACTCCCTCATGTGTAGGCAATCTATTGAGTGGACGAGGCAACGTACAACTCCCTCATGTATCAGGCTGGACGATCTTTCCAGGGTTTACAGATCTACCAAATCTTACTCGTATCTTATGCTATTAACCTCAAAACCCCGCAATTGAGTTGAAAACATTTGCTCGTTTGCTATGTTGGTACTGCCTGTGAAGTTCATGCTTGTTTTCTCTGTTGGTTCTGCCTATGAAATTTGGTCTGTAGATCTACCAAATCTACAGACTCATTGGCCCGCCCAGACTCGTCTCTTAAAACTCATACCATTGAGCTGAAAACGTTTGCTGGTTTCCGCTCTGTTTGAGCTGAAAACGTTTGTTGGTTTTCGCTCTGTACTTGGTTCTTCCTGTGAAATTCATCCCCGTAAGTTTATCTATTATGATGGAATATTATCCAAATTACTTTCATTACAAGTTTTAAGTAAAAATAATTTTGTTTCACAGGTGCATCAATATTTGGCATTGGAAGGCAGGCTAGTGGGTGAGCTCCTCAGTGGACTGTAAAGGTTAGTTGGTTTTATTTTCCAACAACGCCAACAAGAGTATACTATTTCATTTTCAAGTGTTTCAATTAGTTTCTGTAAATGCCTTCTGAGTGCCTTGTGCCTAATGATGCACAACTTCTCAATAACTGAAATAAGCAAACTAGCAAACTGTGTATGTAAAAAAACGAAATTAACTTTTCATTGACCACGACTCAATGCAAACTTGCTGAAAAGGAATAATGCGGTAGAAGAAAATAACTGCAAATGCATATCAAAAGATGAGACCATTAAAGAAACTCAAATATTCAACATTTTACGTCACTATGGGTAAATGGATAAATGGAGTTAGGCTACCAAACCAACGAATCAGTAAATAAAGTCGGTAAATGAATATTAAAAAATCTATTTTACGTCTGTGTTTAATAGAAAGAGGCGATGCGTCTAGATCCATAATTTGTAGGTGGAATGATCGGTGTATGTTTCATGTCATATATAATTTTTTTCCACCTTATTTTAAACTAGCAGTTATCCACCCTGTACAACCTTCATACTAATTATAAATTAGCATAACTTGTTGCTGTAATAAAAGTAATTGGCAAGAAGTGTTTATTTAATGTATCTTAATCTGTCTTATTTCAGTAACTGGCTAAGGAAATAAGTAATAAGGCCATGAAAAAGTAGAACTCCATAAAAACAATATATACATATTTATTTTACAGCTTCAGAGTCTCATAGACTCTTCACTTCCTTAACAACTGATTCTGTATCTAAATTAGGTCAAAAAAAGTAAAAAGTGAATATAAAAAACCAGTCTAAAACATTTGGAAGAGAAACAAGATACCAAATGCTAAATTAGTAATACTCATATTGTAAGGCTACCAAATGCTAAATTAGTAATTAAGATAGGGTCATTCTGAGTGCCTTGGCGAAGCATTGGGTGTGAGGAGAAGTGGCAACCCTTATTTAATTCTGTCGGAAAACATAACCATTACGTATGAGGCTGGGTACCATAACATGCATACCATCAAATTAAAGTGAATCAATTGCTATCTCTGAAGCTGGCTCCTCGATGGTCATAGATGTAAAGCGCTCAGTGACGAATTAGAAGTCATTATTTTTAAAAACTATGGGTATTCGGTGGTCTAAACCATAGTGTCTTTTAAATTTGTTTAGCTTTATTTTATTATATAATTAAAAAATTTCTATTAATGGTATATATGTTATCTTTATTTTTTTGTTTCTTGATAGATTTAGTCCATCATGCTTCATAGTTATCACTTAGTGTAAGATTGTCATGTTAAAATGTTATATATAAAATTTGTTAAAAAAGAATTTTACATATTTTAATTCAAATCCATTAATGATAATTTTAGTCCTAAAAATATATTACATAAAACTTTAATTTTTGATTTATGTTATTATAATTGTTAATAATAAATAAAAATATATTTATCATTAGATTTGTGTTAAGTGAGGTAGGTGCGGGAGGGGTCATCTTTGAACCTAAAGGACAAATAGTAAATACTTTTTCTTGGGGCTTGGAACATAAGACCAAGAATAAGGTTGAGTGGCTGGCGCTTCTTCAAGGCCTGGAAATGGTAGATCGGGGAACCACCTCAAGCCTTCTTTCTTTGGGGACTCATGTCATGTTATCTTGAAGATGCAGTCAAGTTATTTAGTTGGATCCATAAACTGCAGGAAGTACTACGACATGATTTCTCATTTACCTCTCTCCCACAACGCCTCATACTACCACATTCTAAGGGCAAATAACGCTATGGCTCACAACTTGGCCAACAAAGGTTCCTCTCTCCCCCAAGGCTCCATTTCTTTCAATAGTCTTGATTTTGTTTATAAATTCATCCCCTAAACTCTTTCTAAACCTTCTCCCCATTCCCTCATTTGGCCTCACCTCTCTAGCGCTCACTTGTCCCATCACGCCAGCCCTTGTGCTCCTCCTTGGTAGCACGTGTTTCCTCCTCCTAGATGCATGGCCTCTCGCTCCCTCCCTCCTTATCTACCTGTCCTCCCTCATTAATCCTATACTCTCCATTCTTCAATGTTCGTCCTTCTCCCCCTCCTTCACCATCCCCTCCACACGAGCTATGGGTTCTCGCTGGGATTTGAATACCCTCTTCCTCCCTCCATTGCATCTGTTGTTCTCCTTTGTTGGTACAGATCTCCCCCCTTTGGGTGCTGTGAACCCATTTCTTTTGTCGTGTCTCTCTCAGCCCTCATCCGTCCTATATTCTCTCACAACCTCCCCTCTATCACTACATTTACTTTTGGAGCCTTCGAACATTTTAGAGGAGCTCGTTAGCTCCTTCTCCACCCTGTTAGCGAGCTCCGAGGTTGAAATTCTTTCCTTTGTGGTTTTAGCAGAAGTGGCATTATCCTGGTTGATTCTTGTAGATTTTGTTGACAGGCCTCGGACCTCCCCTGTTCAGGTGATTCTAAGAGACCCCTGTAGTAGCATATCCTCCTAGTCTGTTGGCATGGAGCACAGAGGCTCAAGCTCGGGACAATGCAGTGTAAAGGAAGGCCTTGACGACCTGAAAGAAAACATTCAATGACTTGCAGACTTCATAGCAGTGGGAATTACAGACAATAGGGAGATGGCGTCCGACATCAAGCAACTGGTTGCAGATGTGCACCACGTTTCTTATCAAACCAGTTTCCATGATTCGCACATTGATGACCATGATAGGGACCTCGGAGATTTGATGGGCACAATGGACCACATTCAGGAAGAACTTCAAAAATTAGTGCGAATGAATCAATGTAGCCACTATCAAGACAATCAAGGAGAATTTGTTCAAAAAATGGACAAACTTTCTGTCACCTAGCCTGTGGGGTTCCCAAGAAAACCCAAATGACCTCCTCCCTCTTGTAGATGTTTTTTTGTGTAGTCTTAAATCAATAGTTTGTTCGAATCTATACTACTTTTGTTATAATCCATAGTAGGAATTACCATAATGGCATCAAAAGGCTCTCTTTTTGGCATGTTATAGTTGTAGATACTCTTTTCCAGTTTTCATCTTTTAGTTGCTTCAGCTTTCTACTGAATGGCCATGCACAACACTTTTAATATATACTAATTTCTAGTTTCCGTTAAAAAAAAAGATTTGTGTTATTAGAATTGTTTATAGATTTATGTTTTTTCTTTAAGGTTCATGATCTTGTGAAAAGAGTACCTTAGTAATACATTCAATCACCATTTATTCTAGACTATATGGGTTGGATTTCTTTTTTTATTATTGAAACTCCCTCAGTTGGTAGGAGTGGGGTTTGGTATGATAAACCATCACCTAGAGGCACCTATTCTGTTAAAATCAAGTGGGGATCGCACCCAACCTAGACCACACCAACAATCAACTTGGTTGGATTTGGGGTGTCTCCTCCAAACTAGTTCACCCCTAAGAAGAATTGAACTAGGAGAATCTTGCTAATAAGACCCACACCTTAATCGAATGAGCCCTAATAAGAATTGACATTAATAGATTTATGTTATTTTAATTGTTAATATTTAATAAAAATATTGTATGCACCCAATGGATCCAATATTTTTTGGTATTAATAATTAATAAAAATGTTTTATTATTAATTAATTCATATTTCACAACTAAATATGACTAAAACATACATATCAAAAAACAATTATTATATAACATAGTGTTTCATAGTTTTCTTTCATAAAACTAAGACCCAATATTATATTGTATAATATGATGTTTTTTAAAATAATTATAGTTTCATTAAAAAAAACACACATCATACATTGTTATTATGTCACCGCAGGTGATATATATGAATCGCTCATGAGTATTAATTCATTTAGATATTGACAAATTTGTTCAATCTTTTAAAGTTTGTAATAGTTTTTATTAAATGTAATGGAATTTAGACTAAGGTTTTGTAATATTTAAAACATTTAATTATTATTATTATTATTTATAGTCCATCTTTTTAGATTACTATTGGTTTGGGGATATGAGGTTGCTCTTGGTTACTGTGCCCCAAGACCCGATGGCGAGGATGATATCAGCAATTTATAATTATCCCCAACCTTTTTTGGTTTTGGCTCCTTGGAAACAGTATCTTCTTTATCATAATTTTGTCATTCATGATTGATTAAGCATATCAAATTATACAAAGGGTCAAGTTTTTTTAATATTCCTGCCACATTACACTAGTGGAAAATCAGATATTAGTGACCAAAAAAATGACCAAAATCCACATATCAATGAACACTTTTGGTTTGGCGATCGCTGGTGGCTAATTTACGTTCTTTTATTATGCGACCAAAATGGGTCATTTTTATTTTGGTCATTTATAGCTTGTTAGTTGGTCATTAATTTGGTCATATATTTGAATCAATGACCAAATATATGACCAAATTAATGACCACATGACAAACTAGAATATGAGCAAATTTGGTGGCATAATAAAAGACCGTAAATTAGCCACCAAAACTGCTTTTTGGTTAATTATATGCAAATTTTGGTTGTTGTTTTGGTCATTTATATCTCATTGTTTGGTCATGTATATCTCAATTTTTTGTCTTTTTATATGCGAATTTTGGTCATTAGTCTTATTTTTTGGTCACTAATTTAGTTATTTTTAGTCGTTTTATGTGGTTATTATATTTTAGTAGTTTTAATGGTGTCCAGTATTTTAATCAATATGAATTTTTAATATGATATTATGTTTAAATTAAATAATAATCATACATTATTTATCATCGTCTAATACACATGTGAATTATGCAATGCCACATTAATTAGTTAATTACAACACTTATAAATAATATAAAGTACAACTATATAAGTTTTAAGCCGCACAAATTATATTATATGAAATGTCAAGTATTACAATAAATATGAGTTTTCTCAAAAACTATCTTCATATAACTTTACATAAAAATCATCTAGTACATCGATGAGTTTTCAAAATATTACAATGGCTAACCCATCCCACTTGTACTTTGTTGCTAAGCCATACTTAGATCTCGCGGAAGCTTCAAAACCATACTTAGTAGCTCGATACCCTTAGCAACAAGATCTACATACTCAATAGAAAAGCCTCAGCAATAAGATTTTCATACTC
>LPNX010636855.1:397172-402734 GCA_001517045.1 Pseudotsuga menziesii | reverse complement strand
CAATCATCCAAAGGATGTCAATAGCAACAGCACATAAAAGACTCAAGTGCTAAGGGCTAGAAAAGTTGGAAAGTGCCCTGATCAATACATTCACCATCAGTGAATTCAGTAAAATGAAAATGGCATGAGGCCAAGGTTAATGCTTCTTTGGATAAGCTATCAGCCTTTGTATTGTGTTCTCTGAATATGTGAACTGCTTTTAGCTAAATGAAGTAAGGTTAACAGGATAGAGCTGAAGTTGTTCCCTAATAAAGATCAAGTAACTAGCAAGTATTGGATCCATACACTATCAAATATGTGGTATAAACCTCAATACATCCCTAAAATAAGATTTTCATTGAGATAAGGTACACATACCAATAATAATAATGTTGATAGAACGTCGAGATAGGTGAGGCATGCAAGCAATGCATGTAGCGGAAGATGTAGGTACAATTATCAAAATAGTTTATTTAGTCAAACTTATTACCTTTCTTTTTTTGCATTGACTTAGCCACTTTCAATTCACTAACTCTAAAATAGCTAATAAGTGTTGGCTAATAATGGTGACGATTCATGGTATTATGTTTCATGGGGTTGCAACATCGCAAACTTCTGAGGCATAATACCATGAATCGTCACCGTTGCTTCGCTGAACAGTTGTTATCTTTTGTGAGATATAATTCATGTGGACAGAGTTCTTGAACTCTGTCCTCATGGACAGTTGCTTTCTAACATAAGGTTTCTATAATAAAGAACCTTAAAGAAGAAATCCATAACATTTGGCAGAATTCTGGCAAACCCCTGTTGTCGCTACAATTTGGAAAATACTAAGTTAGGTTCGAGTTTCTTTCTAACCTAGGGATTTTATAATGATCTTCAATGATCTAGGGGTTAGGTTCTAGTTTCTTGCTTATAAAAAGACATGGCTTGGAAATCCTGCTTGGGGAAAGAACCGATTTTCATCCTTCTCCAACGGACCAAGCATACATGTGAGCAAAAAAACTCTAACTATCATGGCTATGGTGGAACTCGAATCCTTCTCTAAACCTCCCTTAAGCATCGCATTTGGGTAGAGTCGGATTAATATCTTATTTGGGAACCGGTTACTGAGATAACTCACATAAGAACAATCAAACCAATTTGAATGCGAACCAAAATGTGATGGGTTCGTCCACTAATTGTAACACTCAGACTGGCCAGACTTCAGAATCCATTTCAGCCAATATGGGTCAAATGCGGGTTAGCTGAAACTGTTAAATTAGGTCTGTCATTAGCTGGTCAATGTAAATGCATGCACAGCGAAGAAAACCCATGTTTGAAAGCTGATAAGGAAGGATTGAAGTTGGTGAAGAAGCAGGCAGTATAGATAGAGACCCTTTGGGTTGTTGGTTATGAAAGAACCCATTTCCTATTATATTACCTCATCCAAAGAATCTGAATTAGATGGTCCATATTGTTGAGATTCTGATGAGGAATATTTTGTAGGAAAACCCTTTTTTGATGATGAGATGGAAAATGCATGCATTTATCCATTTCATGAAGAGTTGGATGTTATATTTGAAATCAATAATCATAGTTTTGGGGGGCCCATATAGGATTCATCTAGTGAAGCATCTAATGAGGAACCTAAATATTTGGAACCTATAGAGCAACCAAGCATCCACTCTACAGGATCTCCAGGAACTAACATCATTATATCTCTACTCATTCGATTTCCTACAAAGTGTTGTAGCTTTCTTAGTGCTCCTCTCTGTTTGTCATTTAGGTTCAACTTAACAGTGAAATCATACACGGGTTTGCATTAGTGTCCAACCAAGGTGGTCTATTATAGTCCAAGCATTAGCATATTCAATGGCTTTCCCTCATGTTGGTAATCCATGTGTTTCCCTTGTCCAGTGGACAACCCCCCTGTTGTATATGCTATCCATTCGATTTGATGCATAGCTCGGATACATATAGACATGGATGATCTAAATGACACGAAGAAAAATCCAATCATCCATAAACCGAGTTAGATCAATTTTGGAAACCGAGTGGTTAATCGAGTTCATTTCAACATTGACAAACCCTTTATAATCATATAGGGGTGGGGGATTCATCTCATTCAATTCAGATTTCTAATTGTTGTAACAAAATCTTGGCGTGTAATAAAGAGTGGGAACTATTTGTGAAGGTAAACCACTGCTCTATTCGAGACGAGTATTCACATAGAACTGCTCCCTACTCCCTTGCAGCTCCGATGATGGGTGGGCTACGGTGATCCAAGAGATAATGTTGCCCCTAGCTCTCATCTATCCTAATGTAATGTGGTAATCTAGGGCATCTAAAATTTCTGTTTGGAATACACAGCAAACATCACAGAGACGTTATGAGACTTTGCTGCTGATTTATGGCTTGGAGCCAGATGTTTGCTCTTTTTTTTGGACAGTATTGCTTTCTAATATAAGGTTTCTATAATAAAACACTTTAAAGAAGAAATCCATAACATTTGGCAGAATTCTGGCAAACCCCTGTTGTCGCTACAATTTGGAAAATGCTGGGTTAGGTTCGAGTTTCTTTCTAACCCAGGGATTTTATAATGATATTCAATGATCTAGGTTCGATTTTCTTTCTAACCTAGGGATTTTATAATGATATTCAATGATCTAGGGGTTAGGTTCTAGTTTCTTGCTTATAAAAAAACATGGCTCGGCAATCCTACTCAGGGCAGCGATCGATTTTCATCCTTCTCCAACGGACCAAGCATACATGTGAGCAAAAAACTCTAACTGTCATGGCTATGGTGGAACTCGAATCCTTCTCTAAACCTCCCTTAAGCATCGTATTTGGGTAGAGTCAGCTTAATAGCTTATTTGGGAACCGGTTGCTGAGATAACTCACATAAAAACAATCAAACCAATTTGAATGCAAACCAATATGTGATGGGTTCATCCACTAATTGTAACGTTCAAACTGGCCAGACTTCAGAATCCATATTAGCCAATATGGGTCAAATGCGGGTTAGCTGAAATTGTCAAATTGGGTCTATCATTAGCTGATCAATGTAAATGCATGCACAGCGAAGAAAACCCATGTTTGAAAGCTGATAAGGAAGGATTGAAGTTGGTGAAGAAGCAGGCAGTATAGACAGAGACCCTTTGGGTTGTTGGTTATGAAAGAACCCATTCTCCTATTATATTACCTCATCCAAAGAATCTGAATTAGATGGTCCATAATGTTGAGATTCTGATGAGGAATATTTTGTAGGCAAACCCTTGTTTGATGATGAGATGGAAAATGCATGCATTTATCCATTTCATGAAAAGTTGGATGTTATATTTGAAATCAATAATCATATTTTTGGGGTCCCCATATATGATTCATCTAGTGAAGCATCTAATGAGGAACCTAAATATTTGGAACCTATAGAGCAACCAAGCATCCACTCTACAAGATCTCCAGGAACTAACATCATTATATCTCTACTCATTCGATTTCCTACAAAGTGTTGTAGCTTTCTTAGTGCTCCTCTCTGTTTGTCATTTAGGTTCAACTTAACAGTGAAATCATACATGGGATTGCATTAGTGTCCAACCAAGGTGGTCTATTATAGTCCAAGCATTAGTGTATTCAATGGCTTTCCCTCATGTTGGTAATCCATGTGTTTCCCCTGTCCAGTGGACAACCCCACTGTTGTATATGCTA
Organism: Pseudotsuga menziesii; assembly: GCA_001517045.1. NCBI lineage: Eukaryota > Viridiplantae > Streptophyta > Pinopsida > Pinales > Pinaceae > Pseudotsuga > Pseudotsuga menziesii. The sequence goes on along the minus strand of LPNX010636855.1, from coordinate 399,068 downwards.
TCCATTCTATTTGATTCATAGCTCGGATACATATAGACATGGATGATCTAAATGACACGAAGAAAAATCCAATCATCCATAAACCGAGTTAGATCAATTTTGGAAACCGAGTGGTTAATCGAGTTCATTCCAACATTGAAAAACCCTTTATAATCATATATGGGTGGGGGATTCATTTCATTCAAGTTAGATTTCTAATTGTTGTAACAAAATCTTGTCGCGTAATAAAGAGTGGGAACTATTTCTTAAGGTAAACCACTGCTCTATTCAGGTCGAGAATTCACATAGAACTGCTCCCTACTCCCTTGAAGCTGCGATGATGGGTGGGCTATGATGATCCAAGAGATAATGTTGCCCCTAGCTCTCATCTATCCTAATGTAATGTGGCAATCTAGGGCATCTAAAATTTCAGTTTGGAATACATAGCAAACATCACATAGACATTATGAGACTTTGCTACCGATCTATGGCTTGGAGCCGGATGTTCGCTCTTTTTTTTGGACAGTATTGATTTATATGTTTGTGAATTGTTGGATATGACAGTTGGATTGTATTTTCGTTACTATTCTGCTGACTATATGGGTTGTTTTATCTTGCCGTTCTCATGGAACGAACTTGGTACCATGAAATTGTTCTCTGTTTCTATTTTTGTGGATAGATGGGGTGATTTATCATCCGATGAATGGGTTTGGGCAGTGTTTATAGACTTTTGTTTTATACGGGATCTGAACTATGGTTACAAATATGCATTGCATATCTACAAAATGTAATTTTGTCTCTCTATGGATGAAATAAAATTATGCTTTTTTTCTTTGGAAAAAAAAAAGCAAACATCATAGCACTATATGAGCCATACCTTTCGATGAAGTTTCCCTAGTGGAAGCAGGATTACAAGAATGTTGTTTACTTATTTACGATCATGTTGATTGAGCCATGTTATAAGACAACACTCATTAACTAACTCTTCTAAGGCCAGAAGTCCAGGCTCCGGTTCCGCATGTTAAGGAACGGAATGACCAATAGGGGTGCTGATGGTAAACCCCAACCCTGGTTATTGGGAAACGGGTTTATGAGATTGAGGTGCCAAAGAAGCTTTCCAAAGTGAGCAGTTGATGGTATCAAATCATATAGCATAGGGTCCCCTCCACCTTAAGGAAATTCAATATTGGACCGCTACTTTTTGAGATCGACAGAAAGGAGCAAACATCACAGCATGCACAAAAAAACTAAAACCCTGAACCGGTTGCATGCCCATCCAATCTAAAACCCTAAACCGGTTGCATGCCCAAAAACCCCTGTCATAGCATGCCCAAAAAATGAGGTCCTGATGCTTACCCGTTGAGCCATGAGCTCCAAATCGAAACCGTGAACTCCAAAACGTCAACCGTGTGCTCCAAATTTGAACCGTGAGCTCCAATTCTCAACCGTGAGCTCCAATTTTGAACCCTAAGCTCCAATTCTCAACCGTGAGCTCCAATTATCAACCGTGATCTCCAATTCTGAACCCTGAGCTCCACCAGAGCTACTCCAAAATTCACAATTCACAAAAACCTCCAAATTGCATAGAATTGTCCAAAACGAGTCGCGACAATGTCCAAATAGACTATTTATTTTTTATTATATATTATTATATATTATATGTATTTTATTTTTATTATATATTATTTTATATTATATGTATTTTATTTTTATTATATGTTATTTTAGATTATATGTATTGCCATGATAGTATTTTTTTATTAGGTATAGTATTTTTAACTTAGCTATATGTATTTTTAGTATATGTATTTTTAACTTAGGAATAGTATTTTTTATTATAATATGATGATGATGATGATGGCGATCTCACCTAATCCCTACAATGAAACCCCTGAAGATGAAGATGATGATGGCGAT
>LPNX010636855.1:367172-392172 GCA_001517045.1 Pseudotsuga menziesii | reverse complement strand
CTTTGCACACTTTCACAACTTTATCTTTCTCCCTCCTTATCTCTAGTAGTCGCCATAAGGTTTCAATAACATTCTTTCCAATATGCATTGTATCAAACAAATGAGCAATTTGTAGGTGCTCATAGTAGGGCAACCTACTGAATTGAATAGGATAACTTTTCATTCCTCATGGAAGCCCATTAATGCCTTCATGATCATGATGGACATCATCAATATTAGTTTATAATTAATAAATTACACCATAAATCAAATATGGCCACTATAGCAAACAACTCACATTAAAAATTAAAATACATAACAATTCATATACGATGATCCATACATACCATGATGACGATTTCTATTGTATTGCATCTTCCAAAGGTGAGGTGTCATTCTCCATGGTTTTAATGTAGTCTCTTGCTTCCCATTGAAAATATTTCTTTCAGTTGTTCTATACCTATGATTCTTAGAGAGGGAATGCCTATACTCATCAAACACCTCCTTTCTTAAGCTTTTTGAATGACGAGATTTTATCTTAGGACCACAAATTGGACATGCAAATTTACCATTTGTCTGAAGACCTACAATATTTAGATATGGAATATCTATGTCAAATACATTCATATATAAAATATTCTAACTACTCCATATCATTAAATGCAATTAAAGTGGAACTTAAAATTACAAACCACAAAATGAAGTTAACCCAGGGGCATCGTGTATTGTCCATACAACCATTGCATGGAATTGAAATTTCCTTTGTCGTATTGGTCTAGATACGTCATACATAGTTATGCCATTCCATAACTTCAGTAGCTCATCTATAAGAGGTTCGATGTATGCATTCATATCCTTGACTTGGAACTTACCTGATTCATTTGAAGTACATATAAAATATATCATTATGAGAACCATTAAGATATATAAACCATGCAGAAGAGTAAAATAATAGATATATATATGAAATTAAGATACATATTATGACATATGAGATGCCACAACTACATTATAAATAAAATAGTTTTCGTCAAAAAAACCTGGAATAATCATCGACAACATTATGTGCTCCCTCTTTATTGACAACCATGGAGGAATGTTATTGTTGATAACAAAAATAGGCCACACTGTGTAAATGGATTTCATCTGTGCAAATGGATTAACACCACCTACTGCCAAAGAAATCCTAAGATTACGTGGTTCTTCTTTAAAGTGAGGCAACTTTTCCTCCATATCTCTAAAAGCAGAACCATCTGCAGGCATTCGGATAACATCATCTTGACTTCTGTTCCTGACATGGTAATCCATAAATTGCGCTATGTTTTTGCACCTGAACAGTCGTTGCAAACATGGAATGATGGGAATATAACGAAGAAACTTCTGAGGCACCTTTTTTGTTACTTTATCTGTACGATATCTACTTACATGACATTCCAGACATTCTGTTGCAAATTCATGCTAATTATAATATATAACATGGTCATCGAGGCATCCATGAATTGCTTCATAATGCATTCCAATCTCTTTCATGATGGAAGATAAATCTTGATATGTGCGAGGTAAAATATTTGATGGTAGTAGCAAAAATTCAGCTATCAAGCTACAAAAAAATTAAAAAATTTGTTAATGTAATAAATAAATAATATTAACGAAACACGCTTCATCCGTACGATGATCAATAATTAGTTAACAATGCAATTATTAGAGGAATACAAATAAACTTTATCACGATCCTATATATGTGATGGATTATTTTACATACCTTAGCATCCGTGTGATTGATATGTTTGAAAGACCATTCATAACCTTCAAGTTCATTATCAACAATATACTAGAGAGAAGATTTGTTTTGGAGCCTTCATAAAGGGGTTCATATGCCTTATCGTGAAGAGGTATATCGTGAACATCATCAAAGTCATCATCATTTTCATTATCAACGTCATCATCATCATCCATTCTAACGTTAAATGAATCATGGATCAATGTATTTGTACCATCATTTTCAATTACATTATCGACATGATCATCTTGTTCAATATGATCATTCACTTGTTCTCCATTAAACATACACGCTCCATGATCCTGATCCTGGACTTGTTTTGAAAGCACTTCCTCTAGATGATATGCTATAGGGTGTCTTTCCTTTAATATAAATACATGGAAACATCAATAGATATACATTAATATATGAAGAAGAAAAAACAATACATACAATTACCAAAAAAAATGAATATAATAAACTTTATAACGCTAAACCTACAAATGGACGATATTCGTTCCTCCCCTCAGCGTGTCCATGTTCCCTGCAATATTTTGTGGCTATTGAGATCAATATTCTTCTCCTCTTAAATCCCCTGCATTGAGTACACAGACAATAACATTTTCCATCACCCCTTCGTTTCGCTGCATCCCATAGTCTAGCAAGCAATTGTCGATTGTCTTCGTTTGGATCTGGAATATTTAATCTATTTAACATTTTGTCACAAACTTCATTAATGAATATAACCGGTTGTATTACAAAATCAAGTTCCATGCATCAACATTTTTTCAAACGGAGAGAATTCGAAGAATAAAAAATTCTTGGCAAACTGTCTATCGATGAAAAAAAAAAATTCCCACAACCGCCCGTTGAAGAATAAAACAATTCCTGAAAACGTCCGTCGAGGAACAAATAATTTTCGCAAATCGTCTGTCGCTTCTACAACAAACATGTCGAAATATTTAAAACAATTATATTTATAATGGACATGCGTCGGATATTCGACACCTTGAACATAGTTAACGTTGAAAATATGGGACCATAAATTTAAAATCATGTAAACCTTACATTTTTTTTTAAACCTATACATCCCGTTGGAGATCCGACGCTAAGGGGTTGGATAACCGACACTATTGGCTTCACAGACCGTCGGATATCCGCCACCCTACCGTCGGAGATCCAGCACTGAAGGATCGGATCTCCGACACTCTAGGGGTCGGATATCTGACATCAGTGTGTCAGATATTCGACAGAGCTATAAATCTTTTTTTATCGGCATTCTTTTCAGTGATTGTTGTCCAACACATCCGTGCAAAATGTCAAATGACGTTGGATTTAGAGTTCAAATCCTGTTGTGAGAGGTGATCCCATGGCAACTCCTTCCACTTGTTCATAAAACTCTTTCCGGAAAGTGAAATAAGTGGATCGCAGGCACACCTCAACAAGTTTTGCCATCTTACTATTTGTAAGCTCTTTTATGGTATCCACGGCTTCATCTATGGGTATTTTTGTATACAAGGATACCACATCGAAACTCACAAGTTTATCCTCCATGTTAAGTTTTTCTTTGGAGATTTCTTCCAGCCAAGTCGCTGAATCTTTAACAAAGGAGTCAGTTTTTCCAACTAAGGCTTTGAGTAGGTTTGCTAGATATTTAGCTAATTTGTACGTTGGTGAAGCAATGGTATTAACAATTGGTCTTAGTGGGGCTCCTTGTTTATGTATCTTTGGAAGTCCATAAATCCGAGGTACCGGGCAATCTTTGGGATAAAGTTTCAATTTTATCTCTTCGTCAAAATTAGACTCTTTTATAGCTTTGGTGACTGTTCTACAAATGTTTTTACCTGGGTCCTTTGTTAGTTTTTTTTAGCTCCCACAAGCTAAGTGCTCATTCATTTTTCTTACATAGTCATCCGAGTCCAAAATGATCGTCGCGTTACCTTTGTCGGCCTTTACTATCTTGATCTCCTTATTCTTCTTAAGGTTCTGCAACGCGTTCCTTTCTGCTACCGAGATGTTAGGCTTCGATGGTCTGGCCTGGTGAATGATGACGGTGCACTCCTAGCGTATCTCCTCTGTTGCATTCTGAGGGAGGCTGCTGACAGCACATTCTATGTTACAAATAAGGTTTTTGACAAGGATCTTGTCTGGTGCGATGGAAAAATTAAGACCAAGTTCTAAAACCTTTTGTGAATCATCATCCAATGGGAACTTCGATAGGTTGATTACGTTGGATTTATGTAATTCCTTGGTCGGTTTATTATCATTTTTACCACTACTTAGAGAACAGAGCTTTCTCTCCTGTTTCACAACAGCCTCATCCTTCTTTTTGGTGCTTTTCAAACTGATTGTTGCGTCTATGGTTTCCCACAGCTTTGGCGTTATGGTGTTTGCAAGTTTTAAGTGTAGGTAGAACACCTCTTCAAAGAGTTTATGGATTTCTGAACGAGTTCTTTTCAATTCATTTCTGTCCAAGGAAAGGCTCATAGATTTGAACAGCGAATCGTTTCTAGGGTTTCAAAGTTTGTGTTTGATAACGACGAATTGGGGAATTAATTGGTTGTCTCTACACTCCTTCAAGAATTCCAAATCCTGGCTCGTTTGGCAATCTTGACACGTTTTGTCTCTAGTAGTCTCACTTCCTTCAGGCAGTCCCTTCCATGGAGGGTTAGTACCTGTGAAAATATCGCCATATGCAATAAATGCTTTCTGAGTATGGAGGAAATTGCATTGATGCTTTTAAGGCTCGACGTTTCGATCTCACTCTGAGATCATCATCAGGAGTGCTTACTCAAATCATCAAGAGGCCAAAGATTCGCTTAAATAGGGTTAGGTAAGTGGATGTGTAGTAAAAGAAGTTGGTCAATTCAACGGTTAGGTTTGGGAAACCAAAATGCTCCAAGTGAATTATTAAGACATAATGGAATTACTAATTTAGGTTAATAATATATAATTATAAAACCAAACTATTTGAAATGTTTTTAAACTTTTGAGATATTAGAAAATTATTAAGAATGATAATGATAATGTTTAATTTTAATTATTTCCATTTTTATTTTCAATTTTAAAATTCTATATTAAGAAGAGTGAGGATATAGAGTTTTAAAAAAAAAAATTAAAATTATGACCATTCAATTTACTAATTAAAAACTTTACTCTTATAAATTTTAAATTTTAATTCTTAATTCTTAATTCTTAATTTTATTTTATTATTTTTAATTTTACATAATTAAAAAAAAATTAATTTTAAATTTATAAGGAAAATCTTTTTAAAAAGGGGGTTTTTGTCTTAAGTTAAAGGTGATTGCGCCGAGAGGCGCTCTACAGCCCAGTATGGGGGAGATCTTGTCACGTGATGTAACGTTACTAACATGTCGGCAAAAAATAATAGTGAAAGTGAATATTATGGAGAGATCTTGTAACCTGATGTAATGTTAATAACGTATGTAACATGTCGGCCAAAAATAATAGTGATAGTGAATATTATGGGAGAGATTTTGTTACACAAAATAAAAAATAATATCACTTTCGTAAGTTTATTTTTATTAATAAAAAATAAATTTTCTAATAGGCAAAAATAAATGTCGGCCACAAAAACAATCTAATATGGAGAAGATGTGGTAATCTTTCTACCTAACAAAACAATAAAAAGTAAAAATTTATATCCGTAAAAAAAATATGTGGGTAAAAAAAACACAAAATTGAATTATCCACAAAAAAATGTTGGCCTTGCACATGGTTTTAAAACCATGTGCAAGGCATTCTAAACAACCCATGGTTTTATTGTACATGGTTTAGGAGGCTTTGCACATGGTTTTTAAACCATGTGCAAGGCCTCCTAAACAACCCATGGCTTTATTGTACATGGTTTAGGAGAGCCTTGCAAATGGTTTTAAGACCATGTGCAAGGCCTCCTAAACAACCCATGATTGTAGGAGGGACTTGCATATGGTTTTAAAACCATGTGTGGGGAAATGATGCAATGTTTGTTCCTAACAAAATAAAAAATATTATATGTCGGCCATAAATAATATTAAATATTAATAATAAGAAAATTATATGTGGACCTTAAATAAAAGATGTGTCTTTTGGTTTGAAACCAAATCAATGGATACCTAAGAAGAGGTTAGAGATTTGATCCATCTCGGCGCTTGATAGAGCCCAGGATTTTTTATAAAAAAAGAATTCTAATAGGCCAAAATAAATGTCAGCCACAAAAACAATCTAATATGGGGGAGATGTTGTAATCTTACTACCTAACAAAACAATAAAAAAGGTAAAAATTTAATTATCCGTAAAAAAAATATGTGGGTCAAGAAAAAAACACAAAATTGAATTGTTGGCAAAAAAATGTTGGCCTTCCACATGGTTTTAAAACCATGTGCAAGACATTCTAAACAACACATGGTTTTATTGTACATGGTTTAGGAAGATTTGCACATGTGCAAGGCCTCCTAAACAACCCATGGTTTTATTGTACATGGTTTAGGAGGGCCTTGCAAATGGTTTTAAGACCATGTGCAAGGCCTCCTAAACAACCCATGGTTTTATTGTACATGGTTTAGGAGGGCCTTGCAAATGGTTTTAAGACCATGTGCAAGGCCTCCTAAACAACCCATGGTTGTAGGAGGGCCTTGCATATGGTTTTAAAACCATGTGTGGGGAAATGATACAATGTTCATTCCTAAGAAAATTAAAAAATAATAAAAAAATTATATGTCGGCCATAAATAATATTAAATATTATATGTGGACCTTAAATAAAAATATGTGTCTTTTGGTTTGAATCAAATCAATGGATACCTAAGAAGAGGTTTGCACCTCGAGAGATTTGATCCATCTCGATGCTTGATAGAGCCTACAATTTGGATCTACGCTAGTTCTACTATACAACCCAACCCAAAGGGGTTATCTTCCCCACCGTGTCCGTAACTTAAGAATCACCTTAAACTTAAGACAAAAAAAACCCCTTTTTAAAGAAGATTTTCCTTCTAAGTTTAAAATTTAAATTTAATAAAAAACAATTTAATAAAGTAAAATTAAAAATAATAAAATTAAATTTAAAATTAAGAATTTAAAATTTATAAGAATAAAAGTTTTTAATCGGTAAATTGAATGGTCATAATTTAAAAAAGAAAAAAAAATTAAACTCTATAACTTCACTCTTCTTAATATAGAATTTTAAAATTGAAAATAAAAATGGAAATAATTAAAATTAAACATTATCATTATCATTCTTAATAATTTTCTAATATCTCAAAAGTTTAAAAACATTTCAAATAGTTTGGTTTTATAATTATATATTATGAACCTAAATTAGTAATTCCATTATGTCTTAATAATTCACTTGGAGCATTTTGGTTTCCCAAACCTAACTGTTGAACCGACCAACTTCTTTTACCACACATCCACTTACCTAACCCTATTTAAGTGGATCTTTGGCCTCTTGATGATTTGAGTAAGCACTCTTGATGATGATCTTAGAGTGAGATCAAAACTTCGAGCCTTAAAAGCATCAATGCAATTTCCTCCATACTCAGAAAATAATTGATTTTTCATGTAAAATAGGTTACGTGCCAGAAATCCATAATATGATAGATGTGGAGATAAATATGCAAGATGAAATAAGTCCTACATGCTCTGCATGCTTGTTGATATCTGCTCCACTGGCCTTCTTCAATCTATTGATGATCTAATAACACTTAAGTGATTTTCCTTTCTACCCCTGGTGATATTAGTCCTCAGTTATTACCTTTTCTTTAATATCCGCTCAAACCTATGGGAATAAAATAGGTTAACGAGTGTCTCTGGGTGATTTAATTAGCTTGAGATTGCTTGTCCTCAAACAATCTCTGACCAATATACCAAATCACTTGTCCTTGTCTCTTCGTGTCCATTTGTATCAACTCGTTTATTCCACTACTGGGTGGTTCTTCTTTTTCTTCAAATTTATGCTTCTTCTCTCCCATGTTTTTTATTCCCTCCTTGTATCTTCTTGGGTACATGTGAGGACTCAACATCCTAGATTTGGCTCCTCATCTAAATTCCCTAGTGTGCATCATGCTTTTGTCTGGAGGTCTACCCAGAAAGCCCTTTTTATACCACTGGTACTTCCTTGAAGTCTTATGTGTTGGAGTAGGCCATATTTTTGTGTGAGTCTTGTCTGCATGCCTGAATATGGGGGTCATTCCCTTTGTTGTAGCTGACCCTGAAGCTTCAGTGGGAATTCCCCTTAGGACTACCTTTTCCCCATCTAGTGCTAGGAACTCCATCTCTAATGTTTGTTAATTTATTGAGTATTTCCCAATTGAGTACAACCATTGTACTCCCAAAACAATGTTCATGTTTGGAACATCTACCACATAAAATTCGTCGACCAATGTATTGGAGTTGTTCCAAGGAGATATCTATCAAAAGAAGGACATGTTTATTATGCATGGGCGTCACCTATGAGAAGGCATCATGTTTTGGAGATCCAGTGGATGTATGGCGTGCATGTCTTTTGTATACTAAAGAATATTCAGTGCTATAAATCGTGGTATGCTACTAAAATCTTACTGAAGTCCTATTTCCTATTTTATCTCCAGATCTATCATATTTAGGGCTTTTTGGCACATAGCCTATTTTGCATGCAAAATCAATTATTTCTCAAACACACTTGAAATACATAAACTGCAAACAAATCATCATTATCTATTGGTATAATGATAGAATATCAGTTGGGATATTACAGTTGTCCTCTCTATCATTCATACCTACATCAATTTGTCATTTTTGTTTCATCTGTCTATTGTAAGACCTATGCACCTAGATATTACGCTGAGTATGTGTACCCTTGTGACCAATTGAAGCCTTTGCAATTAACAACTGCAAGTTCTATCGTTACACAATGTAACGCCTTCTACCGATGAATACCCATCTGCGTTAAGTCTACCCTCTATGGAAAATCTATTCATTTTGCAAATCCATCAATAGTTAAGAAGTCATCAAAATAAACATACTTTGCAATTATTCCATTGCCTTCCATAAATCCCATACGTTGTGCCACCTTAATGATCTAAAAATTTATATTGAAGTGTAAGGTAGTTGTGCGTAATAGGTATTTGTCTAAAGACCTATTGTGCAACAATGTCACTCAGCTCACAGGTCTAAAAATTGCTATTGAAGTGTAAGGTAGTTGTGCAATTGTATGACCTATGAGATGAGTGATAATTGCTATTGAAGTGTAAGGTAGTTGTGCAATTGTATGACCTATGAGATGAGTGATATTGTTGTGTTGCCTCCAGACCAATTCATAGACTATCACTCAAGTAGAAGATGCATAGAAGAAGAGTAGCATGGGTAATGGTGTGCTCATAATCGAAATCCTTGTTGCCGAATGCTATCGTGACACTAATATCCTTTGGGATTACAATACTTTATAATAAATTATGTGGAGTACGCTTCAAATCATCTCATACAACTTGTATTTGTGACATTAGTCTACGAGAATTGGCGATGATCGTGATCAAAACTAGTAGCGTGGGTAGACCTTCTCATCTTTCTCTCTCAGAGTCGAGATATTCATCCCTTTCTACGTGCGAGAGACTAGTTGAAGATTGTTGTTGTATTGGCACGGAACAAGACGATGCAATTGTGCATTCTTGACCATATGCATGGGTACCGTGAGTATCACACTATGCATTGAAAGCCATGTGTGGATTTAGGGTTACCTGTTGCAATTGGAACAACGGGCGTGAGGAATTCCAACTCTTGTCAGGCATTCCTCAAGGGCCTCATTCCATTGGACACAGTGTAAAGGAATACTAAGAAAGCTTGTACTGCAAGGTAGAGCCATGCAATTTGACCTAGGTCGTTGATGACACTGCTACTTATTTGGGTACTCCCTTTGATGGTGAATTGCACATTCCAACATGAATCCCTCTTCCAAATGTTATGTGGTGGCGTGTAGACAGTGTGGAACAAACGGAGCAAAAGGAATCTACATGAAGGGTCGCACCAATTGGAGTGCAACAATAAAAAAAAAAAAACATTATGACAGTAATTAACTTCTCGTGGGAATGATATGTAAAACTAGATTGTAGGGATTTCAAAGATTGCATGAAGGTTGTATGAGCACTAGCATATGACGATATCATAAATTTTGGTATCAAGTCTTTAACTTTGCTGATTGGAAAATTGAATATTGATTGCATTAATTGATGAAAATTGCAGCCACTAATCTATACTAGCAATGAGAATGATGAAATGAAATGCAATGAGAAGAAAAGATTTAGAAATCACCGGAATTGGGTTGAGCTAACAGTTTTCAACGGTGGAGAATTGAGCCGCAAAGATCAAACACTCCAGAAGAATCTCGTAAGAGAAAGGTGTGAGGAAGATAACGGGTCTACCTAAAGAAGATGAACTCCGTGATTGATCTTAGATCAACGGCTAGGGATGAACCCACAAAGAAATCAACGGTCCAGAGAAAAGGCGGAAGTCTGAAGGTGAGAATTGGTAGATCCGCGATCCGAAACCCACGATCTGCAATTTGTGAATTGGAGGAAAGGAAAAGGCAGAAGTCCAGATGCGAGAATTGGAAGATCCGCGATCCGCAATCTGCGATTTGGCGGAAAGGAAAAGGAGGAAGTAAAAAGGTGGAAGTCTGGATGCAAGAATTGGCAAACCTGCACTCCGAAAGCCGCAATTTTGCAGAAAGGAAAAAACGGATGAAAAAAGGCGGAGGTTCAGATGCGAGAATTGGAAAATCCGCACTCCAAAGCCGCAATTTTGTGGAAAGGAGCTTGCAGAATGATAGTGATGGGAATATAAATGGAGGGCACAGATTTGATTCAAAATAGATCTACGGCTGAGATCTATTCCTCCAGGAGAGCACGTGCACTGCAAAATCTAAGAGGACAATCAACAAAAAGTGGAAGAGGTTGCAGAGCAAATAGTGGTTGTCCAGCCAGTCGCTACACAGTAAAAGAAAAAGGGGTCGAGGAACCTCTTCTCATACATTAGAACCACTCCTTCATCCCTGCAGCAGAAGGTTGTTTGAAGACGCTCGGAATAGTCGTTTTCATCAAGCAAGCCTAAGACCCCCAGATGTTAAGGTTTTCCATTTTGATCAGTCACGCGTATCACAACGTGCTTTCCCGATTTGTTTGTGATCATGGCGAATCTTCCACCTCATAATTTTTTAGGATTTTGTACGTTCAGGTTTGATTCCCATGATGTAGCTAATTTTGGCTCTTTGTTTTGAGATTTGTCTTGGGAGCAAATTGAACTATAAATATATCCTCGATAGAGGAGAAAGGAGTTCGACATTCATTTTGGAATCCTTTGTGCTTGGTTTTGTAGCCTTGAACTTTTTCTTGGAAGTATTTAATGTAAAAGTATGTTTTGAGTGTCTGAGATTCATCACAGTGTTCAATGTTCAGTCTGTGTTTTTCTGTATGCTCAATTTCCATGTATGTGTGAAGTTTTGCTAATACATTTCTAGTTGTATGCAAGGAATTCGTTTTCTGTTAAGCGCTCCTTTCATCAAAAATCATATTTTTTATGTGTTTATGATGAATGTCATGGAACTCATCCTTTGCTAAGTGCTCCATTTCAGTTATCATCATTTATTGTTGCTTCTACTAAAGGTGTTTCAAGAGATTCATCCACAGATAGGTGCCTCTTGTTTCACTAAGCTTCTTCTCATTTCCCACTACCATCTCTTAAAGTTATTTGATTGAATGTTGATGCTCACGTTGCCTCATATTGCGAAGGATAAACACCTATCATTATTGTTGTAATCCCTTCAACATTTCAGGCTTCGACTCCATTTCCCAATGGTGTTTTCTGTTTGTCTATATTACACTCTTCAAAATACAAACAACTTGCTCCCTTCAAAAATCTAGCCTTCTGAATGCTTGCTGCGAGACATATGTGTATGTGAATAGTCTTGTGACACTGAGAGAGCCCTCTCTAGATGTATAGGCTAGAATGCAACTTAAATGTTGGTTTGAAATTGTTACCCCAGTGATTTCTTACCACAACCATAGTAAAATTACCAGGTACTAATAGATTCCTCTTTGGTCTCTTATGCAGTGTTACTTATCTTACATGGTTTGAAGTCTTTCCTATATTTCAGTGGTTGGTTATTCATGACCTTAGTCATATTTGGACTAATGTTAAACATGTTTGGATCTGTTCTAAACACTTATGGTTCAGATCTCATGTCCATTCATCATTCAGATTTTTACACCTATCAATTTTCCCCAGTTGCTCATAGTTTCCCTAGTCTAGCCCTATATCCTCATGGAGTCACTGAATCCTTTGGCTTTGCTGCCCCATATGCTAATGTTTCTGATATATTAGAGTTTAATCAGCCTCATATCATATCTGGTAAGGTGCTACATCATATTGGAAGAATGACATGTGATTAACATCACAATTTTCTAGCTATTCAGGGAATTGAGTGTGTAATAAATTGTCTTAATTTTTGTACTCTTTGGGAAGGAGTATGCATAGATATCTTTTCCATTTCAGATTGTGTTTGTAGATCAGATTTTTTCAATAGCAAGAAGCATTCAGATAATGCTTCTACTTCATCAGTTGATGAGATACCAGGAGTCTCTCATCTTCCTTCTAGCAGATTCAACACTATAGCGCATGATCATGGAGTTCATGATTGCTTCATCAAAGTCTTTTACCAGAAGCAGTTGATTCTCATCACCACTGCCACCCCTGATCTGGGCATGATTCCACAAGGAACTAGGGAACAACAGGCTCACACATAGCCAAAACCATACTTTCACAGTCAAGCTAACACACCGTTGGGTTTCACAGACTGTTAAGGAAACAAGCCAATAACATGGAGGGGTCCTTGGACTTACTCAACCAAGCCAAACCATACATAAAACACACAGTCATCCAATTAACAGATGGTTCCTTTGGCTTACCCAGCCAAGACAACCTGCTAATCAAGCACAGAAAAGCACCTAACAGATGGGTTCCTTGGACTAACTCATCCAAGCCACACTTTGCATCAAACACACAGTCAACCAATTAATCAACACAACCACACACAACTGTCGGATATAAACAAAACATTTCTGAGAAACCAAAATGAAATGGCTGAAGGGAAAACAACCCTGCATGAGCAAATACGTTTTCAAGAAACGTTCTTGGGCTTCCTAGAGGTAAAAACGACCTTATCAAACTCTCATATCGTGGATCTATTCTCCCATCCACTGAGCATTACCAGAAATGGAATTTGCAACCACAAACAGCCCAATAAAATGGGGAAAACATCCCTCTAACAACAATTCAATTTTCAAAAACTTCTAGGGGTTTCACATGGGAAAAAATGGACTCAACAACCACCCAAAAATTGTGGGGCTCTTCTTTGTAACAATAATAATAAATACATTAAATATTAACTAGTGATATGTAATACTAGGTTAAGGGACGTGGACCTTCATTCATGGTTGTCCACACAATATATAAGGGTGGCTACAAATTGTAATCTATCATCTATCATACATCTTATTTTACATCACTTGCCCTTTATGGAATTTATACGTTACTTATCCTGGTTATTCTATTATTGAGGAACTTTGTTCATTTCAAGTGGTATCAGAGCCTCGTTTGGCTGATCTAGGCCTTTGGCCTTATGTAATACTAGGTTAAGGGACGTGGACCTTCATTCATGGTTGTCCACACAATATATAAGGGTGGCTACAAATTGTAATCTATCATCTATCATACATCTTATTTTACATCACTTGCCCTTTATGGAATTTATACGTTACTTATCCTGGTTATTCTATTATTGAGGAACTTTGTTCATTTCAAGTGGTATCAGAGCCTCGTTTGGCTGATCTAGGCCTTTGGCCTTATGTAATACTAGGTTAAGGGACGTGGACCTTCATTCATGGTTGTCCACACAATATATAAGGGTGGCTACAAATTGTAATCTATCATCTATCATACATCTTATTTTACATCACTTGCCCTTTATGGAATTTATACGTTACTTATCCTGGTTATTCTATTATTGAGGAACTTTGTTCATTTCAAGTGGTATCAGAGCCTCGTTTGGCTGATCTAGGCCTTTGGCCTTATGTAATACTAGGTTAAGGGACGTGGACCTTCATTCATGGTTGTCCACACAATATATAAGGGTGGCTACAAATTGTAATCTATCATCTATCATACATCTTATTTTACATTACTTGCCCTTTATGGAATTTATACGTTACTTATCCTGGTTATTCTATTATTGAGGAACTTTGTTCCTTTCAAGTGGTATCAGAGCCTCGTTTGGCTGATCTAGGCCTTTGGCCTTAATTCTCAGACCTTGTCTGATTTTTGGCTTATAGCCTTATTTTAGGGTTTCCCTAAAATATTGGACATTGTCAAAAAGAAAAAGAAAAACGTAAAAAAAGATAAAATAAAAAAAATAAAAAAAACAAAAGAAATGAAAAAGAAAAGTAAAAAAAAAATAAAAAGATAAAGTAAAACAAGCACATGGTTTTGCTTTTAAAGTAAAACAAACACATGGTTTTGCTTTCCAGCTTCAACCAGGTTTTACTTTGATTTGAATTATTATAATATATTTATAATAGTTCAATTTTTTGTTTTATTATATATAATAATAAAATACAGATTTTTATTATATAATAATTAATACAATAATTAATTTTTATTTTAAAAAAACTATATATATAGTTTATAAAAACATTAATATAATTATTAATTATTTAATTAATTATTATTATTATAAAAGAAAAAAGGGAAGAAACAAAAAAAAGGAAAAGAAATAGAAAGAATTAATATTATTGAATATTATTTTTGGAAAAAAAGAAAAAAAATGGGGGGTTATTTAACATAATCAAAGAAGATCTTCTATCATTAAAAAAGCGAAAGAAAAGAAGGCTAGACAATCAACCAAAATCCGCTATCAAACAAGAAGATCAATTCGAAAAATTGGAATTCAAGAAGTCATGGCAACTATGATACCAAAATTACAAGTGACAGTTACGGGCAGTTTCGAATGAGCTAAAAGAGTGTGAAATCACCAATAATAGTCTACTATTTGAAATCGACAAACAGAAACTAAGGATTACTACCTCGGAAATGACTATTGGATTTTTGGAAGATAGTAAAAGAAAACTCATAGAAAGGCTAGCAGATAAAGATGAGAAAATATCACGTCTGGAAGGCATCATTCAAAAACTTGACGACCAGATAATAAAGTCAAAAAAAGTCGAAGAACATCTGTATCGGAATATTATCGAATTGGAAGAAAAAATTAGTCATCTTAACAAAGTCGTCATCAACAAAGAAGATGAATTGGCGTAAGTACATGCAAAGTTAGGAAATCAGGAAACAGAATTACGTCATCATCAACAACAAAAAGAAAGACTCCAACAACAACATGACGACAGTAAGAAGACACATAAGTTGGAATTGACAAAATTCAACAAGGTATTATCAAGCAATACCGAAGAGATTTGTTGACTATGAAATCATAACAAAACACTGATTACAAAGATCAAAAAATTGAAAAACAGTAGTAAGAGGGAACACTCTGGTGAAGACCTCGAAGGAAAAATACTAGAAAAGCAAGAAGAAAACCAGTTTCTAAATAATCGTAATCAGGAACTACAAAATCAAATCAAAGAGTTAGAAATTGAAAAAATGTCGCAAGATGAAAGAATCGAAAAGATTCAGAATCATAACAAACTACTGGAGAACCAAGAAGCACAAATCCAGAAAAATGCACCTAAAAATCAAATCGAGGAAGTGAAGACAGTCCTCACCGCAGTCCAAAAGAAAGAAGAACAAACAACACCTACACCTTACAGACATCCTAATTATAATTGTCATTTTGACCAACGAGAGGGTCAAAATGAATGTTCACAAAAGACTTATGTGGACTTGCAAAAATATCGACATACTAAGCAAAAATTGAGACGAATCGTCCCACAAAATGATCTCAAAGCTCCGATAAAAATAGATTTGGAATGGACCATAGGAGATACGATGCGACAATTCGCCTAGGGAATCCGTAACTCGTATCGGTTCATTTCCTCAAATCTCGTAAATACAAAAAGAAAAGGATCCCAAGATGATCATTCAAAGGAAATCAGACATTGCTATCAATACATCTTTGAGGACAAAGCTTCCCTTAAGGGGAAGGCAATGTAACAATAATAATAAATACATTAAATATTAACTAGTGATATGTAATACTAGGTTAAGGGACGTGGACCTTCATTCATGGCTGTCCACACAATATATAAGGGAGGCTACAAATTGTAATCTATCATCTATCATACATCTTATTTTACATTACTTACCCTTTATGGCATTTATACGTTACTTATACTGGTTATTCTATTATTGAGGAACTTTGTTCCTTTCATTCTCCAATTTGTCGGCAACCCAACAACGAGTTTCTCGGCTTGGAGAAAATAGGAAAAATGAAAAAAATACGTGAGGGAGACTCCCAACTTACTCACAGTGGAAAAAACGACCTTTTTAAACCCCAAAATCATGGCTACTTTCTTCCCATTCTCCCCGCAACATAGAAAACGAAGTCTGGGCATGGAGAAGTGAAGTAACAACATCAAATCGTGAGGGAGGGAGAGCTCAGTCACCTTCTTGCTGCATGAGAGAGCCAAAAATCCATGAGGATGGGTGAAAATGAAAGTCATGGGTGAATAATATCTTGGGCATGCATTTCCAAGCATTTACTTGCCCCACAAGTCAAAAACACGTTTTCCAAAAATGGGTTGCTTCCCAAATTTGAATTTGATCTCCATACCTTCCCATCCCAAGGAATAACTTCCCCAACCACTTCTAATGACAGGGAACAAAAGGAAAAAATGGGTGGTTGACAATTTGATGGGTTTTCCCCATTGGCTCAAGGGTTTGATTTCCCCCCCCCCCCTGTATTCCTTGTGAAATCATGCCC
The DNA here is from genome assembly GCA_001517045.1 of Pseudotsuga menziesii. Lineage (NCBI taxonomy): Eukaryota > Viridiplantae > Streptophyta > Pinopsida > Pinales > Pinaceae > Pseudotsuga > Pseudotsuga menziesii. The sequence goes on along the minus strand of LPNX010636855.1, from coordinate 375,479 downwards.
CCATCTCTTTAACATTGCGGCACATAGCTAGTTGTGGTATTTTTATTAACTTGCATTTTACATCATGTCTCAACATATTGTGCCTAGATAGCACATAAACCATCAGCATCAATTTTAATTAACGAAACATAAAACACTAAATCCATGGTGGGGCATTCACATTTAGCTCCACACCACGATTTAATACAATATTTTCATCTATACAATTTAATTTTATGGGGTCAAAACCGAGATGTTACAAGTGATGTTCATTTCTGCTCCTAGTGATATTAGTCCTCAGTTATTCCCTTTTCTTTAATACCCACTCGAACCTATGCAAATAAAATAGTTTAACGGGTGTCTCTGGGTGATTTAATTAAAAGAGGATATTGCAGTCCTCCCCACTCGAAATTTCTTGTCCTCAAGCAATATTCGACCAATATACCGAATCATTTGTCCATGTCTCTTCTTGTCCATTTGTATCAACCCGTTTATTCTACTTCTGGGTGGTTCTTCTCTTTCTTCAAATTTATGTTTCTTCTCTCCCATGTTTTGTATTCCCTCCTTGTATCTTCTTGGGTACCTATGAGGACTCAACATCCTATATTTGGCTCCTCGTCTGAATTCCCTAGTGTGCCTCATGATTTTGTTTGGAGATCTACCCGAAAATCCCTTTTTATACCACTGGTCCTTCTTTGAAATATTATGTGTTGGAGTATGCCATTTTTTGTGTGAGTCTTGTCCTCGTTCCTGAATATGGTGGTCATTCCCTTTGTTGTACTTGACCCTGAAGATTCATTGGGAATTTCCCTTAGGAATAACCTTTTCCCATTAGGTGCCATGAACTCCATTCTAATGTTTGGTAATTTTTTGAGTATTTCATAATTGAGTATAACCATTGTACTCCCAAAAAAATGTTTGTGTTTGTCACATCTACCTCATAAAATTCATCGACCAATGTATCGAAGTTGTTCCGAGGAGATCTGTACCAAAATGACGTTTTTATTATGCATGGGTGTCACCTCTAAGAAGGCATCACGTTTTGGAGATCTAGTGGATGCATGGCATGCATGTCTTTTGTATACTGAAGAATATTCACAGCTATAAATCGTTTATTGTTACTAAAATATTACTAAGTCCTCTTTCCTATTTTATCTCCAGATCTATCATATTTAGGGTTTTTTGGCACGTAACATATTTTGCATGCAAAATCAATTATTTCTCAAACACACCTGAAATACATAAACTGCAAACAAATCATCATTACCTATTGATATAAGGATAAAATATCAGTTGGGATATTACAGTCGTATAAGGATAGAATATCAGTTGGCTTGAACATTAATAGTAAATGAATCCAGAAGAAACTGATTTTTTAACTTATAGAAGAAGGAAGGGCGGGTACACAGAGGATCTGTAATTTGAAGAGATTAAATTGAAGGACACGGATTCAGACATGGACCCAACATGGATACACTCCGATAGGGGAAAGGGAACAAGGGAAGAGGAAAACAGAATGGCATTGCATAGCTTGGTTAGTGCCTTAAATGACATGGCTAAGGGACATAAAGAAATGTTACATGTTATAAACATGTTGGTTATTAAGCTAGAGCAGGGCCAGAACAATCAACCAATTTCACCAAGAGATAGAGGATCCACCAGCAGTAGTGGGAAACATGTATACACTCATATGTAGAACACTCCTCACATTTACAATAATTCTTCTAGACCTACCATGCCCCACTTTCTGGAAAATTCCATCACAGGACCTGTCATACCAACCGAACCTAGTGAACCCTTTGGGGAATATCTACAGGAATACAGGAATTTGGGAGATGAGTTCCACTTAGTTATGTCATTCTCATATTTCTGCAATATGAAAAGCAGGAACCAACCAAGGAATTTTAACAGAGGGTTTACCCAGAACTATGAATTGCAGAAGACAGTAGGCAGGTTGATCATTCCTAATTTTGACAGATCTCGCGGTTATTCAGCAAGAATATGGGTCAAGAAGTTGGATACTTATTTCCAACTAAACCCTATGATAGAGATGGATGCCATTAAATTTGATACCTTACATTTAGACGGAGAGGCTCATGAGTGGTGGTATGATGAGTTAGTGACACTGGGTCACGACACCATTACTTCATACAACGATTTCACATAGAGGCTCATGGAGCAATTTGATAAGAGGGATCTAGAGATACATTTCATAGAGATAGCATAACTCAAACAGACTAGTGGTGTCGAGGCCTTCATATCAAAGTTTCAGAGAGTAGAAGTTATGGTGATGGATGTATCCGAGGGCAGGTTTGTCATGTTATTTGCAAAAGCTTTGACGGAGCCTTTACATGGATGGGTGAAATCCTACAAACCATCCACTTTACAGGATGCCATTAGTAGAGCCCGAGACCTACAAGATGGAGAAACATGATGGAGAAATGCATAGTATGGAGTTGAAACAGTTGCCACTAAGAGAAACTATTGCTACCCTCACAGGAGTCTCCACCTTCCATACTATCAGGATCAAGGGAAGTATCTAGGGACAACGCACCATTGCTTTGATTAATGGTGGGGCCACCCACAACTTTATAGATGCCTCTAGGGTAGAGAGGAAAATATTTCCCACCGACGACTTTGAGGGATTTACCATTGTCATGGTTGGAAATAACAGGATGAAATGCACATAGAGGATACCTCAGTTACAGGTACAACTTGGGAATTCCAGTGGATTTGTAGGTTGTTGCGGAGGATTTATCTTGGGCACGTAATGTCGTAGGTATTGGGTTCTACTGATGGCATCCGATAAAGTGGGTGGTTTGTAGGATTTCACCCATCCACGTAAAGGCTTCGTCAAATCTTTTGTAAATAACATAACCAACTTGCACTCGGATACATCTGTCACCATAATGGTTCCTCTTTGAAACTATTATATAAAGGCCTTGACACTGCTAGTCTGTTTGAGTTATGCTAGCTCTCTGAGATGTATCTTCGAATCCCTCTTATCAAATAGCTCCATGAGCCTTTATGTGAAATCACTGTATGAAGTAAAGGTTCCGTGACCTAGTGTCACTAACCCATGGCACCACCACTCATGAGCCTCTCCATCTAAATGTAATATAGCCAATTTAATGGCATCTGTCAATGTCATAGATTTTAGTTGGAAATAAGTATCTAACTTATGGACCCATATTCATGTCGAACAACCGCGAGATCCGTCAAAATTAGGAATGGTCAACATGCCTACTATCTTCTGCAATTCATAGTTCTGGGTAAACCCTCTGTTAAAATTCCTTGGTCAGTTCCTGCTTTTCAAATTGCATAAATCTGAGAATGACATAGCTTAATGGAACTCATCTCTAAAATCCTTTTATTCCTGTAGATATGTCCCAAAGGGTTCAGTAGGTTCGGTTAGTATGAAAGGTCATGTGATGGCATTTTCCAAAAAGTGGGTCATGGTAGGTCTGGAAGGTTTATTGTAAATGTGAGGAGTGTTATGCATATGAGTGTATACTTGTTTCCCTCTACTGCTGGTGGATCCTCTATCTCCTGGTTAAATTGGATGGTTGTTCTGACCCTGCTCTGGCTTGATAACCAACATGTTTATAGCATGTAACATTTATTTTTGTCCCTTAGCTAAGTCATTTAAGGCACTAACCAAGTTCTTAAATGCCATTATGTCTTCCTCTTCCCCTGTTCTCTTTCCTCTATTAGAATGTATCCATGTTGGGTCCATGTCTGAATCTATGCCCTCCAATTTAATCTCTTCAAATTCCAGATCCCTTGTGTACCTACCCTTCCTTCTTGTATAAGTCACAAAAGCAGTTTCTTCTAGATTCATTTACTATTCATGTTCAAGCCTAGAGTTTGTGAGGAACATGTGTTGATACCACTATAATATACCAACTGATATTCTATCCTTATACCAATAGGTAATGATGATTTGTTTACAGTTTATGTATTTTAGGCGTGTTGGAGAAATAATTGAATTTTCATGCAAAATAGGTTACGTGCCAAAAAACCCTAAATATGATAGATATAGAGATAAATATGCAAGATGAAATAAGGCCTACATGCTCTGCATGCTTGTTGATATCTGCTCCACTGGCCTTCTACAATCTACTGATAATCTAATAACACTTAAGTGATGTTCATTTATGCTCCTAGTGATATTAGTCCTCAGTTATTCCCTTTTCTTTAATACATGCTCAAGCCTATGGGAATAAAATAGGTTAACGGGTGTCTCTGGGTGATTTAATTAAAAAAGGACATTACAGTCCCCCCCTACTTGAAATTTCTTGTCCTCAAGCAATCTCCGACCAATATACTGAATCATTTGTCCCTGTCTCTTCTTGTCCATTTGTATCAACTCATTTATTCCATTGTTGGGTGATTCTTCTTTTTCTTCAAATTTATGTTTCTTCTCTCCCATGTTTTGTATTCCCTCTTTATATCTTCTTGGGTACATTGAGGATTCAACATCCTATATTTGTCTCCTCATGTGAATTCCCTAGTGTGCATCATGCTTTTTTCTGGAGATCTACCCAGAAAGCCCCTTTTATACCATTGGTACTTCCTTGAATTCTTATGTGTTGGAGTAGGCCATATTTTTGTGTGAGTCTTGTCCACATGCCTGAATATGGTGGTCATTCCCGTTGTTGTAGCTAACCATGAAGCTTTATTGGGAATTTCCCTTAGGACTACTTTTTTCTCATCTAGTGCGAGGAACTCCATCTCTAATGTTTGGTAATTTGTTTAGTATTTCCCAATTGAGTACAACCATTGTACTCCCAAAACAATGTTCGTGTTTGGCACATCTACCACATAAAAGTTGTCGACCAATATATTGGAGTTGTTCCGAGGAGATCTCTATCAAAAGAAGGACATTTTTATTACACATGGGCGTCACGTATGAGAAGGCATCATGTTTTGGAGATCTAGTGGATGCATGGCGTGCATGTCTTTTGTATACTAAAGAATCTTAACAACTATAAAGCGTGGTATGTTACTAAAATATTACCGAGTCCTATTTCCTATTTTATCTCCAGATCTATCATATTTAGAGATTTTTGGCACGTAACCTATTTTGCATGCAAAATCAATTATTTCTCAAACACATGTGAAATACATAAACTGCAAATAAATCATCATTACCTATTAAAATAAGGATAGAATATCAGTTGGGATATTACAGTTGTCCTCTCTATCATTCATACCTACATCAATTTGTGAGTTTTGTTTCATCGATCTATTGTAAGACATGTGCACACGCATATTACGCTTAGTATGTGTACCGTTGTGACCCATTGAAGCCTTAGGAATTAACAACAAGAAGTTCTATCATTACAAAATTTAACGCCTTCTATCGATTAATACCCCATCTAGGTTAAGTCTACCCTCTATGGAGAATCTATTCATTGTGCAAATCCATCAATAGTCAAGAAGTCATTAGAATAAACATACTTTGCAATTGTTCCATTTCCTTCCATAGAGCCCATACATTGTGCCACCTTAATGATCTAAACATTGCTATTGAAGTGTAAGGTAGTTGTGCGTAATAGGTCTTTGTCTAAAGACCTATTGTGCAATAATGTCACTCAGCTCATAGTTCTAAATTCTAAAAATTGCTATTGAAGTATAAGGTAGTTGTGCAATTGTATGACCTATGAGATGAGCGATATTGTTGTGTTGCCTCCACACCAATTCATAGACTTGCACTCAAGTAGAAGATGCATAGAAGAATCAAGTAGAAAATGCATAGAAGAAGAGTAGCCTGGGTAATGGTGTGCTCATAATCGAAATCCTTGTTGCTGAATTCTATCGTGACATTAATATCCTTTGGGCTTACAATCCTTTTATGTGGAGTACGCTTCAAATCATCTCATAGAACTTGTATATGTGACATTAGTCTATGAGAATTGGCGATGATCGTGATTAAAACTAGTGGCGTGGGAAAGAGATTCATCCATTTCTACGTGCGAGAGACTAGTTGAATATTGTTGTTGCGCCGACAGGCGCTCTACAGCTTAGTATGGGGGAGATCTTGTAACGTTCCTCATGTAAATGTCGGCTATAAATATTACTAGCATAGATCCATTTTAAACCCGGATCTATCAAGCACCGAGAGGGATCTTATTTCTTGAGATGTACATTTTTTTACCATTTGGATCTCTCTCACTACTATAGATCTGTGTTTAAAATGGATCTATGGTTTAATTATTATTATTATTATTTTATTTAAGTGTATGTGTAATTTATGTTTTTCATTTTTTCTTAATATTTTGTATTTATGTCAGCTAGCATCCATACTAGGCTGGATAGCACCTCGCTTCTCTCGGTCCAATGAGGGAGATGTTGTAACCTTATGTAACGTTCCTCATGTAAATGTCGGCTATAAATATTTACTTCTATTTACTTATGATTTCCTATTATGAGGAGGATGTTGTAAAGTTATGTAACTCCTCATGTAAATGTTGGCTATAAATATTATGAGGGAGATGTCGTAACCTTATGTAACATTCCTCATGTAAATGTCGGCTATAAATATTTACTTCTATTTACTTATGATTTGCGATTATGAGGGAGATGTTCACGTTCCTCATGTAGATGTCGGCTATAAATATTATGAGGGAGATGTTGTAACCTTATGTAACGTTTCTCATGTAAATGTATTGCTTTTCATTTTGGTCTTGTTGGTCATTAAGTGGTTTAAATTAAGTAAGTTCTAATGGTCTAGGTCATTAATGTAATGGGCATGAGAAAGCCATGTGAAAGTCAAAGTTGGGTTAAAAATTCAAGTGAAAAATGAAGAGAATAAACTTGGCCAGGGAGGATTTGGATCCGTTTTTAAAGCGAGTACTTAGCATTGGATTCAAGTAAATTTGATATGCCATTTAAAAACATTATATATATATATATATAATAAGAACAATTTTGACATACCATAACGATTTGCAGGGAAATCTACCAGATGGCAGAGTGGTCGCAGTTAAACGGCTGGACAAAAAGGTTCAAGTCAAGGAGATGTTGAATTTATGAATGAAGCAAATCTCATCATTTGTATTTAGCACAGGAATCTAGTGAAATTGCTTAGCTGCTTTTTTGAAAGCTCAAAAAGGATACTAGTTCATGAATATCTTCCAAACAGTAGTCTCGACAAGATTCTATTTGGTTTCTTCTCGTTCTTTTAACTTTTGAATTGCTCCGTGGATACTGGGTTTGAAATTTGAGTTTTTATTTGTAGCGTGCTAATGTTTCTCTTGTCTGATGCATTAATTTCAGATCCAACAAAACGCCATCTACTTAACTGGAATGAGAGGTACGAAATTATAGTTGGGACTGCGCGTGGTTTGGCATATCTTCACGAAGAGTCAGAGATTTAGATCATCCACAGAGATATTAAAGCAAGCAATATTTTACTTGATAATAAACTTAGACCCAAAATAGCAGACTTTGGATTGCCCAAATTATTCGAAGAAGATCATACTCACGTTAGCATTGGAATTGTGGGCATTATGTAAAATTTATTTGTACCATCTGATCAGTTCCCATCTCATATATCTAAAAATGGATTCTGTAATCTTAAGAGGGTTAAGATATGGAGATTTCATTGTATATTACAAAATTCATGTGCAAAGGCTACATGGCGCTTGAGTATGCCTTACACGAACGGAGTTTCTCATCGAAAGAGTATGGCAGCTATGAATCTCATCTTTTAAATGAAAGTTTACTAAAATATCCATTGCATTTATGATCCCTTGCTAATTAAAGTTGTGTTTGTTGATATTGGGAAACCATAGATGGAGACTATATAAAATAGAGAAACCTTTAGAAATTATGGATCCCACGTTGCAGGATAGTTATTCGTGGGAAAATGGATGAGAGTGATTAAAATTCATCTTTCGTGCACGCAAGCAGCTGCATCCTTGCATCCTTCAATGTCCCAACTTCTAAGTGGTGTGGATGCTCATAGATGAGAAAGATCATATTTCTTCACCAACAAGGCCTACTTTCATGGATCTGGATAATGTGGGCACACATGACCAATTCAATGTCGTACAGTTAGCAAAACATCAAGCAGTAATTGGTCTTCAAACGAAGCAAATTCTTCTAGGACGCCTTCAGATGAAGCAACTTCTTCTGGAACGCCTTCTGATATCCATTCTACAGCCATTGATCCTTCATCAGGCATTCTAGAGCCCAGATGAAAATCAACAAAGGCAATTGGTGTTATTATCTCTGTTTTGTATAGAAAGTAGTATTTTTGGATTTTTATCTTGTATTTATTGCTATAAAAGTTTTTTTTTGAGATTCAAGGGTGGACAATGG
>LPNX010636855.1:342260-367105 GCA_001517045.1 Pseudotsuga menziesii | reverse complement strand
TGGGGTGGCCGATGAATGGAAATTAGAAATAAGCAATTATAAATAGTATTAAATATTAATAATAGAAATATTAGATATCGGCCTTAAATAAAAAGATGTGTCTTGGTTTGAATCACACCAAAAATGATAGTTGAGTGCAATATTAAGAAAAATTTTACACCTCCAAAGATTTGATCCCTCTCGGCGCTTAATAGAGACAAGGATTTGGATCTATGCTAGTTGTATTGGCATGGAACAAGATGATGCAATTGTGCATTCTTTACCGTGTGCATGGGTATCGTGAGTATCACACTATGCATTGAAGGCCATGTGTGGATTTAGGGTTACCTGCTGCAATTGGAACAACGGTCATGAGGTATTCCAACTATTGTCAAGCATTCCTCAAGGGTCTCATTCCATTGGAAACAGTGCAAAGGAATACTAAGAAAGCTTATACTACAAGATAGAGCCATGCAATTTGACCTAGGCCGTTGATGACACTGCGACTTATTTGGGTACTCCCTTTGCTGGTGAATTGCACATTCCAACATGAATCACTCTTCCAATTGTTATGTGGTGGAGTGTAGACAGTGTGGAACAAACCGAGCAAAGGGAATCTACATGAAGGGTTGCACCAATTGGAGTGCAACAATAAAAAAAGCATTATGAAAGTAATTAACATTAACATAAAGTGGGAATGGTATGTAAAACTAGATTGTAGGGTTTTCAAAGATTGCATGACGGTTGTATGAGCACTAGAATATGAAGATATCATAAATTTTGATAGCAAGTCTTTAACTTTGTTGATTGGAAAATTGAATATTGATTGCATTAATGAATGAAAATTGCAGCCGCTAATCTATACCAGCCAAGACCATTGTGAAGGTTGTGTTTCACTTTCTTTCTTTTTTGAGGCTATGTTGAAGGTGTTTTTGAAGTCATGTTGAAGACTGACTTGTTGCATTGGATTTGGAGTAATTGTTGTAATTCACTTGGTGCTGCATGAGATGTTGATACTTCCTGGAGAATGGATCTCGTTACTGTTGGCATGTGGAGGAATCGTAACACATTGAATCCTTGAAATGTTGCTATATCTGGTGCATTGAAGACTCTCTCCTAGAATTGTAAAGTCCCCATCGAGTTGTCATCGAAAACTGGTATGCTATTGGTCAAAGGAATTACTTCAGGTTATTAATTTTCTCGACTCTACTTTGCGCATGGCTTGGCAGTATTCGTGCATCCTCCTTGGACAGCATGCCCATCTCCCAGCAATGGCCAAGCAGCAGCCTCCTGCTGCTGCATTTTCTGGCCCCATGGGCCTAGATATGGGCCCCGATGGCTCCTCTCATCCTCCACCAGAGCTCGTGGATTTACGAAAATTAATTGCAAGCAGCGGTAAACATAAGCTAGACGAGTCTCAGCTAAAATTCGTGAAAAAGATGGACAACATCCCTACGGTGGCCCTACCAGCAGAAGAAACGTGCAGATTGGCTCTGAATATGTCAGATCGGGGTCTCATTTTCCAATTCACAGGCATGTGGCCCTCCCCCAAGGTAGTGGAAGCATGGGTGCAGAGGAATTGGGGATCACTAGTAAAAGTCAGAATCAGAAATTATTCCGTAGACAAGGGGTTCTTCATATTTGTGTTCGAGAAAGAAGAGGACAGAAGCCTGATATTCATGAACAGACCATATTTTATGGGTCCTCGGGGTTTATGTAATGTCCCAAGTCTGGTGTACAGACCTGAACACTCTTCAATTCTATAAATTATATTAAAATTTCTGAACTTGAATTAATTTACACAATGACTTCTCGAACTGGGCAAATAAGGGGTTTATTCTGGGAAATTTTGCAGGAAAAAAGAATGAGCAGTGAGCATAAACCAAATACAATTAGACATGGAATTCCATCTCCCCTATCACATTTAGATATGGTTCCATTTAGGGTTAAGAATCCGCTCCGCGGAAACCTACTACCATGCTTCTGGGCAGCCAAACCATGAAACTGAGGGTAGTTCGGTATGTTTTAACCAAGGGCTTCTGGAAACTTGAAAAGGGCTGTTCCAGCCTTAATATAGCATAACTAAATTTTTTATATATTTTTCAGAGATTTTGGAAGGTTCTAAGAAGTTTTGGATGAATTTGGGGTTTTATGGCAGTTTTGGCCAAGGAAAACCCTGCGCAGAGGAGGATCCAAAAAGATGATACAGCCCCAAACAAAAATGGTTTTGGAGTTTTATATGGGAATGTGGGCCTTTTAGTGACCCACAGGAACTAACAGATCTCATATTGAGTTAACAAAAATGGTTTTACATCAATTTTACCAAAACTAGTTATTAAAAGTTAGTAATCTATCTAGGGTCTAAAAAAAACAGTTAAATCATATCAAATGCATTTATGTAAAACATGAGAACTATAACAGGGGTAAATATAAATTCATTGAATATGTAAACTCCCTTCAATTACTTCCTCAACCTGTCATATTCCTTATAGCACTCATTTTTATTCAATTTCCCCCATACATTGCTAGAATAGGCCTTTTAGGCAAAACTGAAGACAAGACTCTTTATGGGCAGAGATTTTTTGACATGATACATGTATCATGTAATTTGCATAATATTATGACCCTATATAACATAAATTACATCATTGACTAACCATTACAACAATGCTCCAAAAACAAGGGGCAGGAGGCCCGGATCATGACTAGCAAGGGTTGTGAGCATAAGTGAAGCTAGGGCTTCACTGGATATGGACCTGAACTTGATGGAGGATGTAAATAAATCTGTAAATATTTCAATTCCTGCAATCTAGTGCTCCACACCTGCAATGGAAGAAAAGGGAATGGAAGGCTGGGGATCATCTCCCAGTAGTCTGAGGCACAACACTCAGAAGTAATGCTCACATAAGCATTCAGCAATCAAATCATCAACCAAACTAAATCAAATGGTTTGAATTTATCTTTTATAGAATTATGGATGACCTTCTTAGTAATTTGAGGCCAATGGTGACCTGTGAGAGCAAGTCAACCCCATGGGTGACCTAACCCTAGCCACAAAAGCGCCCCCTTTGGGAAATTAGGCAAGTAGGACCATGTGGAATTGTTTCCAATTCCAAATCATCCTTCACAATTAGAAACTGCACCCTCCCTTAGTCAAAAGCCGCCTCTTTTGAGTTATGATAGCTTTCTGCTTTTCCTAGGTTATAAGGAAACTCTTTCTTTCCTTAAAAAAATTTCCTGCTTTTCTCTTACAGCTTTTCTAAGCTCCATAAGACAAAACTGCGCCCTCCCTTTTGAAATACTTTCCCACTTTTACCTATGTCTGCTTTTTCTGCTTTTAGGAAACTTCCCTTTATTCTCTTGCTTGCTTTTTTCATGGACTTTCTTATTTTTACCAAGGAAAGTTGACTAGCTTTCTCCAATGCACCCTCCTGACATGGCAACCTTAATTCCACATCATTATTATGCATAATAAATAAAATTGTTGAAATAAAATTAAATACATGCCTTAGAACAATTATTAGTAAAAATTTATCCTAGGAGGAATAATTAATAACAACTTGAGCCCCTAGGAACTTAGCATGGTCAGCACTTTTAATGGTCAATTTGAGGGAACATGACAGTCCTCCCCTCCCAAATCAGCTTGTCCTCAAGTAGAAGCACCACAGAGTGTTGCAAATTTTTCCACCATGTTTTTGCTGCACCACTCTGATCATAGCCATTTTTTTTATGCCACTTTCTTTAGCAAAATTTCCAACCTAGTTTAAGTAACTGAGTAGAATTCCTGGATCCCACTACCTCCTTTGCAAGGAACCAAATTTTTCTGCCACCTTTTGAACTCTGTCATTCCTAAGAATGCCTGGATCCCATGGTTTTATCTACCTCCTTCCACCCATCAATAAAAACAACAAAATTTTATCATTGTAGAGGAGGAAAATGAGGTTATGAAAATAATACCACCATACTGGGAGCTTATCTCTCCCCATGCCAAACTGAACATTTTTTGAACTCTCCCACCAGACATGTAATTCCTTAATACGGGACCAAATCATCTTGAGCCTCTCTAAAGTATGAAAATCCATGTGTAAACTAGCACTGGAACTCACGTCACTGTTGTTATGAATACACAGGAGGTTATCCCATGTCCCTCCATGTATACTGAGAGAATCATATAGCAGCCATACATGCTCATTCCACTGCTCATACAATTTTTTTGATGTGTCCAATGTCTCTCCATTGATGCAAGCAAGATGTTTACCCTCTAGTGCACACATCTCAATCATGTGTCTAGCCACCCAATCAATGGACGGACAAAATTTCATGTTAAATGATTCGGGTGGGAATAATTCAGCTACTACTAATGCACTTGTCAAACCACATGGTTTGACCATCAATACCTCAACTGGAAGAGTGAAACTATCAAGCTCCTCTTGTGGCATCAACAGAAAAAATCCTTTCACCCAATTTTCATCCCCACATGATGTCGCTAAAATAGAAGTGTGGGGTGAAGAATTGTGAGCCAAACCCCTACAATGCTCATCAATCAAGATAATGGATCCACAAATTCCTCCATTAGTTTTCTAAGTGACAGTGTGATCATGTGCCTCCTCCAAAATTGTACAACATTTTCCTAGAGGTAACTCATAATCTCTTAGGAACCATGCAAGTGCTTGATCTTCATATTGCTTAACCTCAAACTCCTCAATCACATGCAAATCGGAATGCACCTCATGTGCATGTGTATGGGAGGTATATAATAGCTGCAAAATAAGTCTTTGTTGCTGTTCACATGTCAAGACAATGTCAGTCCTAACAAAAAAATTATTGCAGAAATTAAAAAAAATTCCTCCCAAGGTCTTCATTCCAAATATGTCTCTATGGAACTCAACAGGTGCTCCCCTCTTCATCCAATGGCTCAACTTTCTGCCATTGTTCCAAGGGTGCAAAAATCCATCAATTGACCCACACATTGAAAGTATGTGTAGATCCGATGCCTTCTTGACAAAAGTGGCTGCACACACATGCATTTTCTGCTGCTTGTAAATCATAGAAAAATCAGCGATATTAAAAACAATTTTCTTGCAACAAGACATAAAACTTTTACCTTCCATATTTTCCTCTTCAGTGATTCCTCTATCCAACCACCCAATGAATGAATCAAATATATTTCTTGTTAATTTATATGATCTATAATCATCCATCTCTTCTGCAATAGAATCTATCTCCCATGGAGACAAATCATGATCCCCCTGTTGTGCATGCGACACAAACCAGAAAAATTTCTTCACCCACTATTCATTCCCCATTGGTGTTTTTGAATCTAGGACATGTGGGAAAGAAATGTGAACCTTCTTTGCATGTTTGTAACCTTCAGTAATCAGACTTATGGCTGCAAATTTTTCATTATTGGCTGGCCCAAATTGGTTGCTCTTATCCCACTCTTCCATGGGAGAGTGACTGTCTTCAAGGAACAACTCAAGTTTCCTTGGAAAGAAATCAAGTGCTTGGTTCTCATAAAACTGTTCTACACACTCTTCAAGCACATACCGAATAGAATGCTCCTCATGGTCCACCCTCTCATGAGGTTCCTCCATGGATTTTTCCATGCCATTTACCCAAAAGGGATGACTCTCAGGAAATATTGAGGATTCAGTCAATTCTTTCCACTCTTGTTGGAATTGTTCTATCTTCATTTGTGATTCTAAGAGGGCACTTTGAGTGTATATCAAAGAATCTTGGGTGGCCAACAAATCACCTTTGAGCTTGTAGTTCTCTTCGTCGTATATGCAAATACTTTCTTCATCATGTAGTGATGCTTCCCACAATAACTCAACAAGCTCAAAAATGTCATTTTTATCTGAAAGCAATTGTGAGAAATTACCTTTGATTGTGGACATTGCTTTCTGGATATTCTCCATGGCTTCAAAGGAAGATTGGTATTCCATTAAAGCAGCTTCCCAACACATCTTTGACACTAAAGCATGAGTGTCATGGAGAATTTTCAAGGCCTCTTGGATCTTTTGTTCATCCATCTTCAATGACCCTACAAGAAGATGAGGTTCTTGTAGATGTTCCTCCTCTTCGTTTTTCATCATCGATCAATATCATGCAGTGCACTTGAGGTTTTGAAATATGATTCATATGTTGTTGCTGCAATATATTCATATTTTAAGTCCTCAACAACATAATTTGGGATGCAACTTAAGTGCTCATTCATCCTTGGTGCACCAGAAAGATATTCTCTTAAAGTTTCATCCTTCATACTGCATTCATTTTTGACACCATAATTCTGAACCTCGTCACTAGGGGGCTCAGCCATTCTGAACTCTTCACTAGAAGTGACTACCATATCAGACCTACAAAATGACACATAAAAATCAGAATTTACTAACTCAACATGTGTTATGTTCTCCTCCTTATGTGGTGGAATTATGATGGATTGTTCACCCACCCATTTCTCTGCTTCACACCCTACTGAGATGTGCTCAATTTTTTCTCCCTTGTGAGGATCAAGGGGTGACTGTAAATCTGAATTGTGTTTCTCTTTTGGATCAGATCCAAAATATATCTCACCATCATCAATCTTCCCCATCTCTTCTACACTTATCTTGAAATCAACCACAAAGAAATTTGGAGTCATTTCACCTTACACGTTACCAACAACTAGATGTTGGACTGTTAGATATTTAGTTGTGCATGGATATTCTCCATCTCCTTCTGACAAAGGATTTGGTGACTCATAATCCTCATGGATGCTGCAAATAGGCCAATATCTCTTTGGGGAAAACCCAAATAATCTCTCAATGAAACCATGTACATATGGCTCTAATGAATCTTCACTTTTCGTCCTCTTTTCTTCCCCTTAACTTTGAGAAGTGGAACAACTTAGTTCATTTCTTGATGGATTATTGGTATTCAAAGAACCTACATATGTTAATGTTTTTGAAAACATAGACTCTCCATATTTATTTCCTTCATGTTGAGAGACACTACTACTCCATTTTCCATGTTTGCTTGCCAACTGCTTGGCAAGGAATTCTCTAGTCTCTTGATCTGACTGAATGATCCTTTGGGATACATATTTCAGCCCTTTCAACTTTCTTTGCATCAAAATTCTTAAATATTCTTGATCATCCATTTTTGAATGCTCTTCTTCACACAACTCAAATTCTAAATCTCCCATGAATGGAACTAATTCCACAACTGTAACTTGAAGATATTATTGAGCTACTTTTCCACTGAGAGTTACTTTCCACAGGACGAGCCAAAGAAAGTGATCGGATACCACTGTAATGTCCCAAGTCTAGTGTACAGGCCTGAACACTCTTCAATTCTGTAAATTATATTAAAATTTCTGAACTTGAATTAATTTACACAATGACTTCTCGGACTGGGAAAATAAGGGGTTTATTCTGGGAAATTTTACAGGAAAAAAGAGTGAGCAGCGGGAAGAAACTAAAGAAAATCAGACATGGAATTCCCTATCCCATATCACATTTAGATCTGGTTCCATTTAGGGTTCAGAATCTGCTCCGCGAAAACCTACTACCATGCTTCTCGGCAGCCAAACCGTGAAACTAATGAGGGTAGTTCAGTCTGTTTTAACCAGGGGCTTCTGGAAACTTGAAAATGGTTGTTCTAGAATTAATATAGCATAACTAAATTTTTTATATATTTTTCATAGATTCTGGAAGGTTCTAATAATATTTGGATGAATTTGGGGTTTTACGGTAGTTTTGGCCAAGGAAAACCCTGCGCAAAGGAGGATCCAAAAAGGTGGCACATCCCCAAATAAAAATGGTTCTAGAGTTTTATATGAGAAGGTGGGCCTATTAGTGACCCACATAAATTGGAAGAGCTCAGATTGAGTTAACAAAAATGGTTTTACATCAATTTTACCAAAACTAGTTATTAAAAGCTAGTAATTTAGCTAGGGTCTAAAAAAAACAGTTAAATCATATCAAATGCATTTCTGTAAAACATGAGAACTATAACAGGGGTAAATATAAGTTCATTGAATATTTAAAATCCCTTCAATTACTTCCTCACCCTGACATATTCCTTATAGCACTCATTTTTATTCAATTTTCTCCATACATTGCTAAAATAGGCCTTTTAGGCAAAACTGAATACAAGACTCTTTATGGGTAGAGATGTTTCGACACGATACATGTAATTTATAGAATATTATGACCCTATAGAACATAAATTACATCATGGACTTACCATTACAAGGATGCTCCAAAAACAAGGGCCGGGAGGCCCAAATCATGACTAGTAAGGGTTGTGAGCATAAGTGAAGCTAGGGCTTCACTGGATATGGACCTGAACTTGATGGAGGCTGTAAATAACTCTGTAAATCCTTCAATTCCTACAATCTAGTGCTCCACACCTACAACGGAATAAAAGGGAATGGAAGGCTGGGGCTCATCTCCCAGTAGTCTAAGACACAACACTCAGAGTAATGCTCACATAAGCATTCAACAATCAAATCATCAACCAAACTGAAGCAATGGGTTTGACTTTATATTTTATAGACTTATGGATGACATTCTTAGTAATTTGAGGCCAATGGTGACCTGTGAGAGCAATTCAACCCCATGGGTGACCTAACCCTAGCCACAAAAGCGCCCCCTTTGGGAAATTAGGCAAGTAGGACCATGTGGAATTGTTTCCAATTCCAAATCATCCTTTACAATTAGAAATTGCACCCTCCCTTAGTCAAAAGCTGCATCTTTTGAGTTATGACAGCTTTTTGTTTTTCCTGCGTCATAAGGAAACTCTTTCTTTCCTTAAAAAACTTTCATGCTCTTCTCTTACATCTTTTCTGAGCTCCATAAGAGGAAATTGCGCCCTCCCCTTTGAAATAATTTCCTGCTTTTACCTCTGTCTGTTTTTTCTACTTTTAGGAAACTTCCCTTTATTCTATTGCTTTCTTTTGTCATGGACTTTCTTATTTTTACCAAGGAAAGTTGATTAGCTTTCCCCAATGCACCCTCCTGACATGGCAACCTTAATTCCACATCATTATTGTGCATAATAAATAAAATTGCTGAAATAAAATTAAATACATGCCTTAGAACAATTATTAGTAAAAAATTATCCTAGCAGAATAATTAATAACAACTTGAGCCCCTGGTAACTTAACATGGTCAACACTTTTAATGGTCAATTTGAGGGAACATGACAGTTTATTCCCGAATAGATGGACACCAGACTTCAATCAAACGCAAGTTGTGTCATCAGCAGTTCCGATGTGGGTGCGCCTCCCCCACTTACTTCTACACTGCTGGAATCCGAAGACTCTGGAAGCCATTGGTAACACCCTTGGGAAATACATAGATCGGGCAGAAAGAAAATATCAATACTCTTGTGCAAGAATCTGCATGGAGGTGGATCTGAAACTCGGGCTTCCAGAAGCTATCAACTTTACGGTCTCAAATTGGTCCCACATATAAGAATTGGACTACAAACAACTTCCATTCAAATGCAGGTATTGCCATGAACACGGACATTTTGCAACATACTATAAGAAAAAGGCAGAAGAAGAGACAGAGAAAAACAAGGATCAATGGATCCAGCCTCAAAAATCTGCCCCGTCAAGGCTGAACAACAAGAAAAAGGGGAAAGAAACGACAGGGGGACCTGATGTGCCAGAAGTAAGGCAGGAACAAGAGAATGGACTCAATGAACAAATAAGTCAGGAAACAGAGGAAACCCCCTTTGAAATTCTAGGGGAACCAGAAGACAACTCTGAAACAACACCGGAGGATATCGAGCAGCAGCCACCCCCCCTCCCCCCGAGCAGCTGAGAAGGATCCGGGATCTTATCTTCACATTCCTATGCTGAGGTTGCAAGGAAAAAACCTCTGAAATCCTCAAGGTCTTCAGATGAAGAGACATTTGAAAAATCAACAAAAAAAACAGTAGGGAGGAAATCCAGCAAGGAAGCCAAAGAGGAAGAAGCAAAGAGGCAAAAAATGCAGGGTAGCCAAGCAACAATTGAAATGTCAATGGGGAGAAATACATGAACAAGGCCTCCCAAGGGAGGATCAACCCACCCTAATCTCAGTAAATAATGTAGCTGGTCTCTTGGAATTGCAAAGGGATGGGGAATCCTACGAAAGCCGAAGCAGTAAAAGACCTTCTGAAAATAGAAACCCCAGAGATCCTTATGCTCCAAGAGACTAAGATAGAAGGGGATACCCTTCTCCAGATTAGTAGAAATAAGTAGAAGAAAAATGCAAGGAATACCATCAATTCCAGAGGCTCCTCTGGGGGTCTAGCAACATTGTGGGAAGAAGAGGAGTTCACTCTTGAAAGCTCCTTTGATACTCAGCATTGGATCTACACCGAACTTCACCATAAATCAAGTAATCTTATTCTCTCTCTTTTCAATTTGTATGTCCCTGTCTCGTAGGTAGAAAAGAAAGAGTGTTGGCTAACCCTAGAATATTTCATAGAAATCTACACCCCATGGAACATAATTGTTGCGGGAGATCTAAACCTAATATTCGACTCTAAAGAAAAGAGGGGAGGGAATAACAGCAAAGATCAAATTCTCCCCTTGGTTGAGGACCTCATACATCAGTGGGATTTAATCAATATCAAGCCAAATCAAGGCATGTTCACATGGACAAATAACAGAGCTAGGCCAGATCATATAGATACTCGTTTGGACCGCTTTCTAGTTCAAAGTACACTGCTCGATCAAAATGTGATCACTTGCAAAAATCTGCCAAAGCTGACTTCATACCACAAGCCCATCCTACTTCAGCTGGAGGAAGAAGATAACATGGGGCCCATCCCCTTCAAGTACAGCCCCCTTTGGAATGATAAGGAAGGGTTCAAGGAAACAGTAAGCTTAGTTTGGTCTATCCCTGTGAGAGGTTCCCCCTCCTTTGTATGGGAGCAAAAATTAAAAGCCACAAAAGTAGCTTTAAAGGATTGGATTAAGAAGCCTGTCAAGACCCCAACTGTTACAGCTAATTTCACCACACATCATGGATCATACATTTATGGCCTTCCCTGTCCCTCTACAAACTCTTTGGACCCCATGGACCATTTTTTTACCTTTGATGTTTCCAAGATCATCCCTAAAAACATGCATTATTTGCTATATGCGACTTTTAAACCCATTCTCGCGTATATACACAGATATGACCCTTAAACCCACGTACATCAGGATGTGTGCAAAAGGCCAAATAGTTTTGGATTTTTCCTTGATGTGGAGCCGAGTGACTTGTCTCTTGGCCTTCCATATTCCTTGAGATCACTCGAATTCGACCTTCCATTACCCCATTGAAGCACTATATAAGGAACCCTTTGGATACATTGAAAGGAGAGGAATTGAAGAGCAAAAAAACTATAGTCCATTGTTGTCGTATCTTGATCATACTTGAGTTTGCATCCCTTTGTCCCTTGGAGCACTTTGTGTTCTTCCCAAGATTTCCTTTTCTTGTGAGCTTTCTATCAAGAGATGGAGGATTGAAGTGGTGGAGGCCCATGTGGAGTCATTTTCTCCGGTTCGTAGACGTGCCGACAGAGGTTTTCATTCTTGTAATCTCTAATTTATATTAATAGAAATATATTTTCCTGTCCAATAATCTGTATTTAAATGAATATTGAATCCATGGATGCTTTTAAATGCTTATATGTTATTGATTATATATGCTAGAGTAGGTCTAACACCATTATATAGCATTCTTGTCTTGTTTGTTGATTGTTGAAAGACCAAATTGCTAACACAAGCAAGATTGGAAAAGCTCAACGGGGATCTACATCAACCATCCGGAATAAGGTATGTTTCGAGATCCTTTAGTGTTAGATGTTTATTTCTCTTGCATATTGGGAAGAGATTGATTTATGTGGTTACTTTGTCTGTTTTGGTACCCTAAGCCATAGGAAGTTTTCTCCATAACATAATTGGCGACCATACTGGGGACGTTCTTTGTTTTTCTTTGGGGTTTAGGGGCACAATGTGCTTGATATTCCTGACTTGCTCTTTGTTTCTCCTTATTTATGTGTTGCATTTTACAGTATGTTCATCCATTGACACTCCCCTTTATTGGTTTGACCCTTGGCCTGCTTTTTAACACTATCCTCTCTGTATAGGTAGGCTTTTGGCCAAAAGTCATGTACATACGCAGATTTTTGGCCAAAAGTCGCGTATACATGCATGTTTTTGGCCAAAATCCACGTATACTTGCATCTTTTTGGCCAAAAGTCGCGTATATACACAGTTGTTCTTTAAACAGTCGCGTACATCCTCAATTTTGGTGAGTTTGATGTTGTGGGAATTTGATGGGTGTGTTGTGAGTGTGGTTGGGTTTTCCTTGGTTCTGATGTTGTCTGCTGGATGTTTCTTTTGTGACCAGAGACCGTCTTTTCATTGATTTTTCTTTGAAAGTAGTTTTATTCATTTATCCTTTTTGTTTTGCCATTAGTGCATTGATCTTTCTTGTCTCGGTGTCTTGTTGGGCGTGTGTTTTATACTTGCTGCAGAGAATAAGAGTTTTAGATGACTTTTATTGCATTTTTCATGCTTTTATATTGAAAAATACAAAGTAGTTGCACTCTTAGTTGCATCTTAGATATGGATTTGAGGAGGTACTTCCATTGGATTGCTTGGATGAGAGTTATGTTTAGGTTTTCATATAGGAATGATTGCATTGACATTGAAGGAATATATATGCATCTCATGTAGTGGCATACCATGTTTTTCATTTGACAAATATTTAAATTAGCATTGTTTGTTATGGTGTGCACTTTTATTTCACTATTGAGTCTTCATATCACTAGTTACATGACCATTTCCCTTTGAGTAATCATGGCCAATTAAAATCAACGCATAATAAAATGAATTACACTCTTTTCTTTTATAGGGTGCACCAACAAGATTAGGTTTTAGGGTCTTGGAATAGTTCATTGTGAGTAAATCCTCCAAGGCCACTAAACGAAACATTTATGTGTCTGTCCAGGTGAGAGTGTGAAATTCTTTTATATAATTAGTGTTTCTCAGGATCCTCCTCTTACAAGGGAGTTAAACATGAGGCAGTGTGAGCGGTTATTGATTGGGATGACCCCTGGTCATAACTGAGTAACACCGGAGATATTTTCAGGATTGTATTTGTATCTGGGGGCTCTTTCGAGAGTTTCTGGCTTTGCTACCCTGCCCATACGGTCAATCCCTCCTGCGACTGTCTTCCTGAGCATTGATTATATTGAGGTGACCTTAGTTTCCTTACCTAGGTTATCGAGAGGGTACTTCGCAGAGGTTATTATGCAGGTGTCTTGGCCAGGTAGGGGTTGGACATCATAGTCGCTTTATGCATTGAAGATGAGGGCCACTATAATTGGTTACGTACCTCCGCTTGTAGTGTATGGGATTTTCGAGTCTCTCCTAGGCAAGACATACCTGCTGCATTCGAGAGCTCACATATCCTCCCCTTGGTTTGCTTGTATTTTGGCTGTAGATTTTCTTAGGAGTGTGCTCTTTGTGTGCTAGTTGGCCTTTGGAATCGTGGTTACTTGAGTATATTTATGCTCTCCTGAGTTCGGGTCCTTTTATTTTTGGCATGCTTGGTATCCTATCACCCATCCTTGGTCCTAGTACGGAACCTGGTGTCGGACTTGGGGGAATCACAGCCCCTTACTGTGTTCATAGTTTGGGAGTGGTCACATTTCACCCTCTACTCCATTTGTGAAGGATGTTGACTCCCTTCTCTCGGTCTTTACACCAATGGTCACCCTCACGGTGGTGGTGGATGCATGAACGTTGGGTCTACACCTTACTTTCCTTGTTATGTCCCATCGTTCACCGCATTGTTTCCTTTGGGTGTCGTTGTCATGATCATTCCTCCCTATATCCTACAGTTTGGATTCTTTATTGACTATTTCGGGTTGTTATGGACTAATATGGTTGTCATGTACAATCCAGTTTTTGTACACTCTCTCCGAGGTTTTGACACGTTCATTCCTATCACAGGTATTATGTCTGAACTGGCATATAGGTTAGGATATCACATCCTCTTGTACTTATGCATTGCCTTATGACCATTCCATCTTAACCTTAGGTACGAACCCATTCCATGGTATCACGGAACCTTCATGCTGCTGTTAGAAGTGATATTATGTGAATGGCAGAGCTTTCCTATACATGAGTGTCTTAGTTAGCTCCCTTTTGCATTTGGTACCCATGCTGTGAATCCTCTCTTAGGTCTGGGAGTCCCTTTTAGTCCCGCCATGTCCTTGAGCAAGAACCTCATACTCCTCTTGAACTTTATGCTGGCATTTCCCCGAGACTTCCCTGTATATGTCAAGTTGTAATTGCATTATCATGAGTTTTTCCTACCTTTTTTAGCCTTATGCCAGCTTTCCCTGACTCTGATTATCAGACATATAGCCCGAGCTTGTCTCATGTCTAGCCAAGTAGAGCCATTTTATATCTTTTGCAGCTTGATTCCCCATGTTCTACCTGGAGGGGAATTTCCTCCGAGTGTCATTATCCTGCACATGTTTCCTTGCATTGAGCATAGGTATGTTCCACTGCTTGGAACTAGTTTGTTTTCCCTTTAACACTCGTCTCCTCCTAGATTTGTAACTATAAAGCACCTTTATTCTTTTTCAAGATTTTCAAAATATCTGAAAAAGTCCAAAAAAATCAAAAAATCAAAAAACCAAAAGTCCAGACAGGAAAAGATGTTATCTTTGGCAGCAGTCGAGTAGTGTCACCTTTGAACAAATCACTGTACATCACATCAGTTGGTTGGGTTAATAGTTTGACTTTAGGAGTTGTACTCGTTTCTCTGAGTTTATCTCCACTGGCTGGTTAAGCTTCCAGTCCCTATGGAGCCTCTGTCGATGCCTCTTGTGTCGTAGAGATGTCCCAGTTTTTCATATTGAGTCTCTGATGCCTACATTCAGTCACCATTCGCCTTTATGCTCATGTTCAAAGGAAGTTGAAGCCTGAGTTGGCCATTCCTCAGTTCTCTTGACTTTGCATGTCAATCATTCCCGATACTGATATTGGTTCATGCACATTATGATCGAGTCCTTCCACATTATAAAACTTTGTTGAGTACCTCGTGTTGGATGATGGGGGATGCCTTAATTCCCTCCTTCCAGTGGATTTCATCCCATCGACTTCATATCATTTATTCTGGGATAGGAATCTAGAGTCATTTTTGAGTGCCTTGAGACTTACAATCATCAATGGTAGGTTCTCTCGCCATCGACAGTTTTGGGAATACATCAATGTCCCCTGATCGATGGATTCTTCCAAGTGTTCGACCTCAACACATGTATTCACAATTGTTAGATTGTACTCTAGTACCTTGATTCCCATTTTCATTATCGGTGGGTGATCTCGCGTCTGTTAACGGTATACATCAATGACCGGTAATCAGACGATGGACTACTATGTTCGACCTCAACACCTCTATTCACATAGTAGGACATGTACTCGTAGCAGGGATGATTTTAAGAACCCCCCTAGATTTATATGTATAAAAATTGGGCGAATCTCTCCGATATATAGGAAAATTTAAAGGCGATTTTATAAATAATATAATATGTATATATAAAAAATTTGGCGAATCTTTCATTTTATTATATAATGTTGTAAAATTTTGGTGAATCTTTCATTTTATTATATAATCTTGTAAAATCTTGGCGAATCTTTCATTTTATTATATAATGTTGTAAAATCTTCGCAAATCTTTCATTTTATTATATAATGTTGTAAAAACTTGGAGAATATTTAACTTCATTATAAAAAATTGTAAAAACTGGCGGATCTTTCACTGATTTATAGAATATTGTCAAAATAAAAGAATAACAACATTAGTCAAATAACATGAATCACATCATCAACAACATAATGCGTAGACTCACAAGTCACAACAAGAAGGTGTCAATGAAACACAACTGCACTGACTAGATTCAGGGCAAGTGGGGACTCCACTTGTTATCTCGTCCCTTAATGGTCCAACATACATGTGGGGACCTGAATCTTGACAAACTAATAAACTGATAGAATCATACATTATGCTCGATCTTGGCCTCCACTAGCCTACTATGGTCATGGAGGCTAATACAATTATGCATTGTAATTATGCCAATTGATTATTGCATTAGATGAATGTTGGTCTTGTGCTAATCGATATCCTATGATCAATGTATAGGAACCTAGTCCATAGACCATTTTTCTCTTCGCTTAGATATGTAGAGCTCGTTTATTTTTTTGAATAACGATAAGTATTTACAAAGAAAATATGCAGTCAGCGTAAAAGAATTGAAAAACTGAAGAAAATTAATTCATGCAACTAAAAGTTAATAAAATAATCTTTTCTCAAATCCTAAAACCAACCTTGATTCAAGCTACAACAAAGGGTTAAATCAAGCATCGAATGAGAACTAGAATCATTCAAAGGAATTAACACAATATTTAACCAAAATACACACAAACTTCAAAAATCGACAAAATCCTTCAAACAAAAGCAATAAACAAACCATAAAAATTTATCAAGATACTTGTGCTAAACACCAACATGGTTTCATGTACTTGAATGAGCCCATTCTTTCTTAGCGAAAGTGTTGTCAAATTAGTTATTTATCATTTAATGTTAGGAAACTATCTATGTGAAGAGATAGCTCCTTGGCCTAGCTTTCTCAAATTCCAGCGTCATTTCCTATCAAATACAAGAAAGAGACAATGTAAGAGATAAATATAAAACCATCAATCTTAAAATAAGCTGCATGAAGGTAATGTAGCTCAAATCATCAATGTTACAACAAAAAAGTATAATGTAGAATCTATTTTTACCTAAAACATAACCTCAAATTCATATATGGAGTTGGGGTTAGGTTTGAGTTCTGCTTTTAGCTTTTTATAGGAGCCACTTTTGAGATCCCACTTTGTATTGTTAGCTTTTAGCTTTTTATAGGAGCTACTTTTGGGATCCCACTTTGTATTGTTATCATGGTACTGCATAGTCGTCTTGACCTACTTTTGGGATCATTTGTTGGACATTAATAAAATAATCTTATCTTATCATAATTATTTTTGTTACCATCATCATATGCTTAATGTGTTACTTTCATTATATGCTTAATGTACATATTGTGTGTCAGTTAGTTGTTAGATTACCACAAGGTTAGTTAAGCACACATAGTCTACAGCACCAGTTTTAGATTGGGTACCATCATCAAAATGGGGGCAAGTGCCCAAACGTTTCCCAAGGATTTATTTCCAAGGAAAAAAACACCAATGTTCCACCAAGTTTCTGGGATGTGCAAATTTGGGAGCAATGGAACACATCCAAGGGGACATGTGGAATCACCCCACAAAATATATGGAACATTGAAGTCTCCAACATAGGAGGCCAACCTAATTTCCAAATACTAAAAAGATTTAAAATATGAGAATTGAAACGTTAACCATTAAAACTATTACATAAAAAAAATTTAAGCTTATCCAATTGGCAAAAACACACCCAACTGCTAATATCCAACACACAATAGCAAGAGAACAAGTCTAGAAGTACCCTGTTCTGAGCATTTTCTTCCAGCAGTGCTAGACCCCGTTCTGAGTATTTTCTCCCAGTTGCAACGTCACAACAAATAGCCATGTAATAGTAAATGTTTGAGGTATTTATTGTCTGGCAGCAGAAAATAATTAAGTATTTACTATTCACTATACCCACAATATCCAACAAGGGACTATGGCAAATACTTGAGGTATTAAGTTTTAACTTTTAACTATGGCCACAACAATAAATATCCAGCAGCAAGGTTTCTACGATTCCAACAGTCCAGAGCATCCAGCAGCAAGAATTATGTTTCACAGCATCCGGGATTCATAGGCCGAAGGTCTCAACTCTCCCTCACATGGTCTCCCTCACACTGCCATGCCCACATAGCCTCACTACTCACACAAGTTAAAAGATAGTGCACAGAACTCACAATCCCACTAAATGGATTCATTTGTGCACCATGCTTTGCATTAGCAACAACAACACTATTAATCTTCTTCCAAATTTTATTAGCTTCTACTAATTTAACTTGACCACCAATTCGGCTTCTTCATGCATCAATCTGAGTTAAATGCTATATAACATATAGGCATCTACCAATTGATTGGATTTTTAAATCAGGTATTGCCGCTCTTGTTGTTAAGAGCTTCCAATAATTAAGGGGGTAGAATTTTTTATTCATTGAGGCTTTAAATATGTCCCAAGTCACAGCCTGCATGGAACCAATATTTATCTTGCACTCAAATAAATCCTCCCATCACAGCAAAGCTTTCCTAGGCATATATAGTTTTTCAAATACAACTTTGTCATCATCTGTAAATGGTTGCACTTTGAAAAAGGAGGATCTAACTTCCTTGGGAAATTATCAAGTCCAAGGCCTCCACCTAACCGGTCGTAGAGTGAAATTTTCACTTTGGGTTTCACTTTGAAAGAGGAACCTAGATTTAGCATCGAGCCTCCTTGAGAAGTAATTCATTTCTTGCCTAGATTGCTATCAAACAATTGCTATTGAATAGTAGCCTATCATGTTGTTATAGAAGTTGTTAAATTCTACCACATATGGGCTATATTCATTAATTGACCATCCACAGGCCCAAATTTTGAGTGTAGAGTAGCAACTTTGGCTTCAACCATTCCAACACAACTCTGCAATTCATCCTCCATTTCCTTCTTTGTCTGAGAGCAAATATTGCCCAAAAATTGTGTAGCGAATCAGCAACTAGATGTGAAACAAATTCTCTAAAAGTATAATACCAATATGATCCCAAAGTATGCCTAGTGGAAATAAGTGCAACAACTGCAATATATAATCTTGCATACAGAGCCAATATAAAATGGCAAGCAAATATTGAAGTAATCAAGCAATCTTGGAAAATGAATCCACACAATAGGCAAAAAAAATTGAAGAAAATATCAAATCTAAATTTTCATTAAACAAAACATTGCGTACAACAAAGATATGAACAGAATTGAAGCCTTTATCAGCAACTACAATCCATCAATTTCTACAAACTCCAGAGATCCAATGGAATTGAATCAGCTATACTACTACCTTCACTCAACCCCATTACAAAATGAGAAAGGAATATAAATACAACATGATGAATATGAAGCATTGTAGATCTCATTTGTTCATATCTCAACAATACATTAGTGTACAATAGTCAAGAAGATGAAAAGACAGAGAAAAGATGTGACATTTTTTTATGACTGTGAGCTTCTGCTCATAACCACTTATTGAGATCTCTATCCACTTCAGCAAACCTGTGTCAAACTAAATTGTGAGACTGCACCCAAAGTTGTGCCCCTAGGTCAGTGCTTACGTGCATACAACTAAAATATAAGTGCGACATGTGTCCATAACACTGCCAATTGTCACTCTGATGTGCACAGTTATTGGACTGCAACACATGGTCCTGCTGAAACACCTTTTAGACTAAACTCTCTTCTTTCAATTTAGGACCTGATTGATTCTGATTCTTATTATGGATCAAACACCAAAATCTGACTCTTATTATGGATCAAGCAACCCTAAGATCTCCTTTTCAAGATTGTGCAAGATGGGAAAAAGGATCCTACATGCCCTGCTTTACTAGTGTTCTTCATTGGCCACTCTTTAAAGGCAATTATGCCATTGAAAGGTCAAATATTGTTTCATTCTGGAAATCTTACTCACTCCAAATCACTTTGAATGATGACCCTATATGCAGGATCGATGGCTTTAGGACAATGGTCAATGCTCTATTGGCTTGCTCTCATTTCATAATTGGAATATTTTCACTAAGTCATTGAGCAAGGGTTTTTTTATTCATTCTTTGAGAACTTAGAGGCCAAGGGGCAGATTTTGGTGGGAGACCTTCGTTTCTAAATTTTGACCCAGAAAAGTATGCCCATCACAAATCCTCCCTGTTTGCATAAGACCTCCAAACCATAGTTTCCACACTCTTGTGTATGACTCCCAACACTCCCTAGTACGGCAAGTCCAGCTCAGAGATGAATACTTACCTTAATGTTGTTACGATTTTCCTTGACAGAGTATTGACAGATCAATACTCGCCAATCTCAATGCTCTTGTGAATTCTATTAATAGAGTGTCAACAGTCAATACTCACCATAATCCCGAGTATGTCAAATTTTTACAGTCCCACCCTGGCCATTTCTGAGTTCACAAATTTCTGTAGTCCCATCCTGGCCATTTCTTATCTATTAATCCAGCACCAATTTCATCTTCTCAGCCCCTTTTCTGAGGAAGGCTAGTATTTGTGGCCATTCCAATCATGTCTGGTTGCTCTTGCATGGTTTCCATTGATGCCATTGCCATGTTTCTTGGCTGACCTGAATCAAACAATGTAAAAAATCAATCCAGTAGATCTTGTTCTGTGTGAGATAGAATGGCCATACAATGCATGTATCCTTGTTTTTTCTTTTTCTTTTTCCTGTTTCTTTCTTTCTTCCATTTTTCTGTACTGGTTGTGATGACTAGGTTGGCTAGGAAGGGATGGTGTATGGGAAAAGAAGGGAAAATAATTAACAATTGAAGAACATATCACTGCAGAATCGACGGGAATTATAAACAAAAACAAAAATACTGATTTGTGCTAAATAATAAACCGCCAACCAGCCTATGTTAGGAACAAAGGATATAACTCAAAGGTGCAGAGCACAAAAGCAATTAGCTAAACATCTGACAGAAGCAAGATATATAGTCACACACTGCAAAATAAATCATATTCTACAACTTCTTAAATAATTGGCATTAAAGCTCATATTTACCACCAACAGTAATCCATGTACATAAGCACTTCAAAGACACTACTGGGCTCAAAGCAGATATGAAAACCTTGAAGTAGAAAAAAGGCCTCTTACAAAAGACTAAAAGTGCAAAACCAGTCTACATAATCCTAGATTTCATCTGTTCTATAGACCTATGAAGATGAAGGCTTATGGGGACTAAGAAGGAGAAATCAAGGTAAACAGCCGATACACAAGCAATAGCTCACTTAGTTAAGAAGTATTGAAGATTATTCAAAATTTTACTGAAGTGACGAGCATCCACCTCCTATTAAGAGGTGGAATGTTGTTTACCCTGTGTATATACCATTTGGCTCAACTTAACAACCTTGATGACTCAACTGTTGAACAAACAATGACCCAATTTAACCACCTAGAGAGGCCAACCTTGGAAAAAACAATGATTCCCTCTTTAAGAAATGAATCACATGTTGTGACAGGATACCATTTACTCTGTGTGGATATATCAACTAACCCAACTTAATGAATTTGATGGCTAAACTATGAAACAAGCAGTGACCCGATTTAATGTCCATAATGTGCCAGCCACAGAACACAGAATGCCCCCTTACAGGGTGTGTCAACCCTTCATACCTTTTGACAAAACATATGCACTACTTAGCAGTGTAATAAATGTTATATATACTAAGATATACATCCATTGGATCTTAAATCTAATGATGCAGGTTCCATCCTATACAACATTAATTATTCTGTTGTTAAGTACATAAAACAAAAAAATAACAAGATGAACCACCTAATAAAAGACAATGTTGTTTACACTGTGATTTAAAGGCCTTGATGCCCAACCAAGGATCAAACAATGACCCGAAACAACTGTCTTCATGGTCCAACCACAGAACAAACAATGGCTCTCTTATGGAGGTTAGTATGCCAACATCCTTGGAGAAAAATCATGTAAGAGGAATCAAACCTGGTAGAAGATATAAAAGAACCCCACTCTCACCAACCCGACCTTCAGCAACGACCACATTATATAAGAAGAATCGAACCTGGTGGTAGCTGTAACAGAGCCCCACTCTTAACGGCCCTAGTCAACCCTAGTGACTGACTTATCTAAAACTAAAATCATATAAGAGGGAGTGTTTCTTAGTCTTGCAAAATAATGAGTTATAATCCAAAGAGCCTCCAACATGGCATGGAAATTAAAATTGATTCCTTTTAAGAGGACTTACCTCCTAAATTTCATTGTCAGAATGTTCTTCAAGTGGGTCCAGATTGCTTCGTACAGTTCCTTCAAACATTATTGGGTCCTGTGGAATAATTCTTAATTTAGACCTTAGATCATGGATTCCAATCCTCATGAAGCCCAAGCCATCCAGTAATTGCTACTGATTTTCTGCACCTGGAACAGTATGTGTGCTCCCAATATGATAGGAACCAAGGCACCCTTATATGCTGCAGTTATAAAAGAAGAGTAGACTTGCATTTTGACCTTCCCATTTTCTCTTTCTTCTTCCTTTACAATCTGTCCAGATCTATTTTCATTGATTCCCGTTGCTCAGTCCTCTGCATCCTCATTTTGAAATGGTTTATCGGATTCAGAGTCCATGGTATTGTAGAATCTACTTTTGTTATTGCTTATTTGTGGCACTATCCTCCTAGATGAAATCTGTGATGTATCAATTGCATTCAAAGTATGTTGGTGTGCACCACCCAGAATATCTTCACTCCTCCCAACTTGAACTATGTCTCCATCTTGCATAACTTGCAAATTTTCCCAAAAAATCCCTAAAACTTTTTCATGAGTTGACACTAGCAATTTCCTATTCAAAGAGTAAATTGTACTGTACATAAAGGTTACACATTTGCAAGTGTAGAAAGTGGGCTCACCAGTATAAGGTCAAATGCAGATAAAAATTCCTGATAAATCTTTGTTTTTCGGGCAGGAGAGAGAAATTTATGTTTTTCCTGATGAAGCCCTAATTGGGTAATTTTTGTAAATATGGATTTAAGGAACATTTTGAAGAATTTCCTAAGTCATCTCATCCACGAGATGAGCTACTAATGTTTTTGTGGTTTTTGTCCTTTGAAGGTTTCCCTAGTGAAAAACTCTCGTGTCCATTGTGTTGATGTGATGAATGTGTTTTTACTGCACTTGTCATTTGTTTAAGCTAATCTGCAAAAAAAATTAAGTATTTATGCTAATGTTAAAATTCAACAGACTTATGTGGATAGGATGAGCACTTCTAAGCCTCAAGTCACAAGTGATAGATAGAGGAGCTTCTATAACACATCAATGCTGCCATACTTCTTCACTTGTGAGTTTTATTGCCCAGATTGGACCCTAATTATGCCAAAAATGGTGCACAAACCTCTTGAAACAGGAATATAAGGTGGATCGGCCCCCAAAGAAAGTACAGACAACCTTGATGGACCAAAACCTGCAAAACGTCACCCTACAGTGCTCGAAAAACAACATAATATGCCATGTGAGCCACACAGAACTAATAATGATGAATTACTACCGCTGAATTAACGCCAAGAGATGTGTCTTTGCTGCTACAACATGCCTAGGGACACTTTTATGCTACTATTCTTCACACAGATTGTGCCCAGACTTGGGATTTTGCATCTTACTGTTGTTTTACTGTCATTTCTACCCATAAATTTTGCCCAGATTTAAAGGTTTAGGGCTGTTCTCACCAATAAATCTACCCAGAATCAGATTACTGCTAATTAGGAGGTCAAATAG
Source organism: Pseudotsuga menziesii (assembly GCA_001517045.1). Classification (NCBI taxonomy): domain Eukaryota; kingdom Viridiplantae; phylum Streptophyta; class Pinopsida; order Pinales; family Pinaceae; genus Pseudotsuga; species Pseudotsuga menziesii. The sequence continues at coordinate 343,585 of LPNX010636855.1, read as the reverse complement.
AGCTGAGAATTGATTTTAAATCCCAGGATGTGCCTAGATTTGAAGTCTAGGGCTCCTATCCTGCTGTTCATGCCTAGAGCATTGCCTAAAATGACTAGGAGTATACCTAGAATTGATCTAGGGCTGATCCTCAGGCTGTTTTAGGACTATTCTGTCCCTTTTGACTGTTGGTTTCCTACATAACTACCCAAAATTATGAACAGGGTTGTCCATAGCCCTTTATTGTTGGTTGGAGGTCTGAAAAATGCCCAGAACTGAGTTTTGAGGCTGCTACTGCTGATCTAGGGCACACAATGCACCCAGATTTGAAAAATGACCTCTTTTGTCACAGTTAGGATGCTGGATTGGACTCAAACTTTGCTTCAGATCACCTCATACATTCTCTTGCACTAGCATGCCTAGATTTTCCTTCAATCACCACCATCATGACATTGTCAACCCCAGAAGAGTGTGAGCAGAATCACACATGGACACCCATACAATATGGGGGGTAACACCTCCCATCTTTCAAACTCATGCTATGTGATTGGGGTACACTATAGAAAGAATGGAACCATGGTGGATAATTAAAAAATTTCCAACCTCACTAGTGAACCAACACCCTTTAGTAAAAGCCCCACTTTTGTTAAGTAAATTTTAGAAAATCTAGTGAAGATGAAATCAAGAACCTCAACAAGTCAACCAAGCTTCAATTTCAACTTATTGTTTTATCTGCATTATGCATGCTATCAGCTGCAGTGTCTCAGTCATGAAATTAGTTATGTTTCAGAGTAATTACAATGCTTCATGTGAAAAAAAGTTGTAAATACATGGAAACTATGTAGAGTCATTGCCGGATCCATGTTTAATCATAATGTACAGAAAAAAAAAGTGTGTACAGGATACATATAGTGTACAAATATATATTGATTTGGACATTTTTCTTGTTTCTAAAGGGGCCTTATCATTCTGTTCACTTTTCTGTAACTTGTTTTCTTTTTATTGAGCTTCTTCCATATCCTTGACTTTTGCAAAAAAGTATTGAAGCCACATAAATTAAAAGGCAGATATGCATACGCACATATAGACATGGATGGATAGATGGATGGATGAAGGAATCTCAACACAAGCTATGACACATACAGCATCTATAATGGTTATAGCCCAGATATAGAGATAACCAATCCATCTAAACGCTTCACTATATAAACAATGGAAAGGATGCTAAGAACCCAATACAACTTCCATTTAGAACCAAACCTTCAAACTTAATACAGATGATGTTTATTTTATGATCATCACATACCCTATCACATAAGATACGCTTATCTACTTCAATTTGTTTT
>LPNX010636855.1:326177-341968 GCA_001517045.1 Pseudotsuga menziesii | reverse complement strand
GACAACCTAAATTACTTTTATACAACATAGACTAGTTGACATATGCTGAACTATGTAATATGAGACAATTTCAAGCTCCACTCACAACCTAAATGAGACGAAATGTATGCAGGTTAGAAGACCATAGACACTACTGAACCTGTAAAATTATGCCTAAAATGCACTAAACAACTTGCAATACTACTGCTATAGCCCTTACACTAAATCAACCACAAAGTATAAACTAATATCAGGCAATGAATTTAAAATAAAAATTCAGGGTTCAATCAACTTCAACCTACTCACCAAATAACCATCGAAATTTTAGCAAAGCACAAAAGAATAGATAACATAACCATACAACAGAATGAACTCACTCAAATCTTTTAGGATTTTTATGTCTCAAATAGAAAGAAGAATGGAAAGTAGAATTCTGGAAACATAAGAAAGTTTGAAGTAGGCTGAGATAGATTTTTGCTCAGGGGAAACCTTTGGAGAAGTCTTGTCAAAATGTGATGATGTTAGATATTAGAGATAATGTGCTTAAGGCAATGATATAAATGAAGCATGTAAGAAAATAAGGAGAATGTACATTCGTCCTTGTTGATTTAAGAATTACCTCCAGAATTTTGTGAATTACAGTATTACTTCTTCAATTCTGGAACAAATACATAACAAGATTAAAAAATGGATAAATTATTTGCAATAAAACTGTTACAATCTATTTTATTGTCCAAGGTAAACCTCACCTGGAAACCCAAGCGATGCTTCCCCACATTCATGGATGTCATTCCTGGTAAACCTATCGGTATAGACTAGTGTGTGCCTCACTAGATTCAAACAGAGCACCCACTAGCACAGAACAAGACAAATGCCTAGCAACATTGGTGGCAATCAGTTGAGCTAATCCACCTTAGGTTCAATGGCTGGGTTCAATTTTCTCTTCTCATCCACCTTAGGGAAAGCCTCTTGCTTTAACATTTTCCATTTTACCAAAGCAAAAATTAGGTCGAGCACAAAAAGGGTGCTTCCTATTGTGATCCCAATAATCACCCCAGTCCTTAATAGATGAGGCTTTTGTTTTGGACTAAGATTGCAATTATAGCCTATCAAATTTCCATACACACCCTTGTTTCTAACAAATGAAGAAGTCGTAAAATTACTACATCCACCACCCTCAGGAATAGCTCCTTCCAGCAGATTATCCGACAGATTGAAGAAGTTAAGATCCATAAGGTCACACAATTCATCAGGGACTACTCCTGTCAGATAATTATTAGAAATGTCCAAGTATATAAGGTGTGAAAGACTACCAAGCTCTAGAGCAATGGCACCTGTAAATTCATTGCTATGAAAATCCAAGTAGGTTAGACAAGAGAGATTGGCAAGGGATCTTGGAATTTCTCCACTAAATGAATTTAAACTCAAATTCAGTGTCTCAATCTGATGCCAGACTGTGCTCTTTGAAATCAAGCCAGCAATGCCACCAGATAACCTGTTTTGTTGTACATATAGACCAACGATGTTGACCAAGTTTGCAAGAGATCTAGGCAGTTCACCTGAGAGCTCATTATTGCTCACATCAAGGTGAGAAAGCCCATTTAACTTTCCAATTGTATCAGGAATCTTCCCATGTAATCTGTTACCCATAAGATTCATCTTCACCAAACTACTGAGGTCTCCAAGCTCTACTGGAATAGTGCCATTCAGTTTATTATATGCCAATGCCAGACCTTGAAGCTTTTTACTTGTTGCAATCTCCCTAGGAATTTCACCGACCACATTATTGTATGATAAATCTAGAGTTGTTAAATTTGTAAGATGGGCCAGTGACTTGGGCACCACTCCTATGAGGTTGTTGTTATTAAGCAACAAATCCACAATGACAATGCAGTCCCTAAGTTCTTCTAGAATGGACCCTGAAAGTTGATTCCAGGAGAGATCAAACATTCCATGGTGTTGCAGATAACTTGAATCTGGAATATCAACCTGTTGAAAACCTACTGCAATTTCTGTAGGAATAGGACCAGAAAGATCATTATGAGAAAGCACCAAACATTCCAGCTACACTAACATGCCAATATCCTTCAGAATGGTTCCATTTAGATGATTTTTCCCAAGGTCTAAAGTAGTTAGATTGATACATTGAAACAACTCAGTTGGAATTCTTCCTTCCAAACGATTGCCATTCAAAGAAAGCATAGACAAGCTTGACAATCTACCAATTTCCTTTGGTATTTCTCCTTCCAACTTATTGTCATTGAGAATCAAACGTTCTAGTGTTGTGGACTTACCCATTTTAGTAGAGATCCTGCCTCCTAGGAAGTTGTAAGCAACACTAAATTCCAAGAGGGTTGTTGAACTCCATATCTTTTCAGGTATTTCACCACTTGAATTGTTGTGATCCAGCTCAAGTAGGAGGACATGAAGCTCACCAAAATATCCAGGAATACTGCCAGTAATCTGCTTATGATTCAGGATCAACTGGGTCAAGTTTTTGCAATTGATAAATGTATTTTCAATAGTACCTAGAAGCATATTATTCTCCAAGTCAATTTCACTTAGAAACTTTGCATTACACAGCTGTGGAGGTATATAGCCTGTCAATTGATCGTTGCTTAGACTCAAATGAGTCATCGAGGAGCAATTTCCAAGCTCTGGAGGAATGTGGCCACTAAAATGATTTGAAGCAAGTATAATGTAGTCAGCTTTCTGCCACCTTCCCAACCAAGAAGGCAGAGTTCCAATCAATTGATTTTGTTCTATGGAGAATGGAAAAAGGGAGAGATCTGCAAGTGTATCTGGAAGAGAACCTGTGAGAGAATTGAAGGTTAACACCACAGTCCTTAAATTTCTACAATTACCAAGCTCTGCAGGAATTGAACCATTGATCTCAGCATTCACAAGATTCAAAATTGTAAGGTTCTGTAGATTTCCAATGGAGTTTGGGATGGGAGAGTGCAGAGGATTGTTTGACAGGTCTAATTTTTATAAGCTTCTCATATTGCCAATCTCTTTAGGTATCGGTCCTCTTAGCAAGCAGGAAGGGGAATAAAGATTTACCAAATTGACAAGATTGCCAATTTCTAAAGGCAAAGGGCCAAAAAATTTATTGATTCCTAGGCTGAGGTCTACTAATTTCACCATGGCTCCAATATACGAAGGGATGTTTCCTAAAAGAGAGTTATTTTATACATCTAAATATTGCAAATTTATGAGCTTACCAAGATCGGCAAGGAGATTTCCAGAGAAAAACCCATTCCCAAGGCCAAGCACTATTAACTTTGACAGATTACCCAAATGTGCTGGTATGGTGCCCGAGATAGACTGTTACCTCCAACATCTAGGTACTCCAAATCAGCAAGATTGCCTAACTCTATAGGAATTTTCCCACTGAAAGAATTAACACTCATGTTTAGCACTCATAAGCCACTCAAGGAACCCAACACTCGAATTACATTGCCACATAATGCATTAGTGCCCAATATCAATTATTCCAGGTCACTTAGTTGTTTGATATTAGAATCAATTGCTCCAGATAACTGAATAAAACTCAAATCCAGGTGCTTCAGATTTTTAAGACTCCAGATTTGAGGTGGAATGGTACCATAAAGAAGGTTTCTTGTGAGGTTTAGAGTCTCTAGATGCATAAGAAACCCAAGTTGTGGAGATATTTTTCCTCGTAATCCTATATTCGGGAGTGAGATAGAGACCACAGCTGCTCCATTGCACTCCACCCTTTTCCACTGATAAGGAGAAGAATCGTTACTCTAGTCAGCAATGTCGTCTGGGTCATCCAAGCCATTTTTGAACGCCAAAAGAGCGTCTCCGTCAAGTTTGTTGCAGATGTCCCTAAAAACAAAAGAAAAAAAACACACCATTTATAACACAAACAAGGTTGAGTGCTCACAACAACTAACCTGTAAAAAGCCTACAGATAGAAGAAGATTCAAGAAACTAACCTGTAAAAAGCCTGCAGATAGAAGAAACTTTGTGAAATTGCTTTCCACGAATCCACACAGCCACTGTAAAGATTGATTTGCAATAGAAACCAAGCTTGATGTTGAGCCTGAGTCCTTACTCTTGCACCATTATATATAGGTAAAAAACTTCCAAACTTGACTAAATTTATCCATTTTTTGCTCAAATATGAACCAAATACAGTGAAAAAACTTCCCCAATTGATTAAATCTCCACATTTTACTCAAATAATTGTCCACAAATCCAAATCCAAGACAAACTATGTCCAATTTACCCCAATCGAGGTTGAAGTAAGACCAGTTTACTGAAATATTCATAAGTCTGGGCGAAATACCAAATTTTTAATCGTATTATCCATAAATCCTAGGTGAAATACCAATTTTTCAAGCTATTATCCATAAATCTGGCGAACCACCTTCATTTCTCCTCCCAATCAGAAAAAATCAGGCGAATTTGGGAAAAAATCTCCTCCCAGTCAGAAAAATTCGGGCGAATGTGGGCAAAAATCAATATTTTCTTGGGCTAATATTCATTTTCCAGTTTTTCCCTAAATCGGGATGAATGCGATTTACCTTGGGGCAGCTATATACAAAATAAACAATGGGTGAATTTATTAAATAAAATAATAACATTTTAATATAAAAAATCGCCCACTTTTTTTGGGTAACCCTTAAAATTCGCCATTGGGCTAAAATTCGCCCTTAAAATCATCCATGACTCGTAGCGGATTGTGTAGAAGACCTTCTAGGTTGGTGGCATTTCATATATGCTACCTCCTTGATCGTGCCAGTATTCATGAGATTTCAACTCTCGTGACTTGATTCCAGTGTATATCAGATATCTTCAACCATTATGTAGATCTTGATCTATTGTATATCTTCAGCTTTCATGGAGATCATGATCCTTTGTATATCTTCATCATGGAGATTCTGATCTATCTATATTGTACACGGTGATGACCACACATGTCATATTTGGTATCATGCCTATTCATGACCATTGTACTCTTATGTATCTGGGACTGCTGTATGTACTTGCAGTCATGTGTAGAGTTTGATTATTGTATTATATTGTTGGATGGCTAGTTCTTCCACCCGGTTCTTCATCACTCCACTTCTGGGATGGACTTGTAATGTATTTCGGCCATCGTATCACCACTCTGACCTCACACTTTAGGGGGCATCTACTACAGCTGATTTTACCACACATGGTGCATCACACATTTATGGCCTTCCCTATCCCTCTGCAGACCCTTTGGACCCCATGGACCATTTTTGTACCTTTGATATTTCCAGGATCATCCCCAAAAACATGCATTATTTGTTATACGTGACTTTTAAACCCATTCTCGCATATATACGCGGATATGACCCTTAAACCCGCGTACATCGGGATGTGTGCAAAAGGCCAAATAGTTTTGGATTTTTTCTTGATGTGGAGCTGAGTCACTTGTCTCTTGACCTTCCATATGCCTTGAGAACGCTGGGATTCGACCTTCCATTACCCCATTGAAGCACTATATAAGGAACCCTTTGGATACATTGAAAGGAGAGGAATTGAAGAGCTAGAAAACTATAGTCCATTGTTGTCGTATCTTGATCATACTTGAGTCTGCATCCCTTTGTCCCTTGGAGCACTTTGTGTTCTTCCCAAGCTTGCCTTTGCTTCGGTTCGCAGACGTGCCGACAGAGGTTGTCATTCTTGTAATCTTTGATTTATATTAATAGAAATATCTTTTCATGTCCAATAATGTGTATTTAAATGAATATTGAATCCATGGATGCTTTTAAACGCTTATATGTTATTGATTATATATGCTAGAGTAGGTCTAACACCATTATATAGCATGCTTGTCTTGTTTGTTGATTGTTGAGAGAGCAAATTGCTAACACAAGCGAGATTGGAAAAGCTTAACGGGAATCTACATCAACAATCCGGAATAAGGTATGTTTCGAGATCCTTTAGTGTTAGATGTTTATTTCTCTTACATATTGGGAGGAGATTGATTTCTGCGGTTACTCTGTCTGTTGTGGTACCCCAAGCCATAGGAAGTTTTCTCCGTAACACCAACTACCCAAAGAAAGGAGTCCACCCAGATTCTGGAAAATCTACAAATGGAATTTGAAAAGAAAGACATCAATAGATCAGATATGGAAGAAGAGCGGGCATCCTAAGCAAAAACTTTTCTCTCTTTCCGCCAAGAAGAAGACTTCTTGAGGCTGAAATCTCGTTGCTTGTGGCTTAAAGAAAGTGACCAAAACACTTCTTATTTCCATAAACAATGCAGAATTAGGCTATCCAAGAACCATATAGCAGAAATCACCACTTCAGATGGGATCCTTCTCAAAGGTCAAAACCAAATTAAGCTTGCAGTTGAATCTCATTATCAACTAATGTTTAAAGAAGACAAAGAAGGAAATGAGGATGCCTCAACTAATTTTCTTTCCCATATTCCTTCCCTTGTCAACAAGGATGATAATTCAGCCCTCTCAAAACAATTTACAGAAGAATAAATCTGTAATATAATTTGGGCAATGGAACCTGACAAGGCCCTCGGGCCGGACAGCTTCTTAATCCATTTTTACCGCCAGTGTTGAGACACCATTAAAGTGGATTTCCTGAGAATGGAAAAATCCTTTCAACAGAAAGCCAAGATGGGCGGAAGCACTAACTCTACCTTTCTAGCGCTGATTCCCAAAGAAGTGAATCCGAGTACCTTTGAAAGATTCAGACCAATCTCCTTTTGCAACTCTTCCTACAAGATTCTGGCGAAACTATTGGCAAATAGAATCAGACCTCTCCTAGGGAAGCTCATCTCCACCAGCCAGGGAGGCTTCATCAAAGGAAGACACATCTTAGACAATGTGATCCAAGTTCAAGAAGCCATTCTTTCGAGCTTCCACCGGAAGGATCAAAGGATGATAATTAAGCTAGACATGGTGAATGCCTTGAATCGGGTAAAACACTCATTCCTCTTCAAAGTTCTTCTCTCTTTCGGTTTCAGCACTAACTTTGTCAATTTGATCAAAGCTTGCATCTCCAATCCGTGTATAGCTCCACTAGTCAATGACAAACCAACCAACTATTTTCAGGCCACGAGAGGAATCAGGAAAGACTGCCCTCTCTCTCCTTTTCTATACATTTTAATGGTAGATGCATTGAGCAGAAAATTGGACGCTAAGAAGAAGGTAGGGACTGTCCCAGGCATAAGGATAGTAAACGGCATAGAGCCTATAAATCACTCTCTATTCGTTGACGACTCTCTGCTCTTGGGGGGAGCTTCAACAATAATTTCCAAAGCCTTTAGCAGAATTATTCAAGACTTCTGCAGCATCACCAAAGCACTCATTAATAAAAAAAGGGTGTGGTTTATGGCTGGAACACAGGCCATAACATCATAAATCGAATTGCAAATAGTTTGGGCTTCCCAAGCTACGCCAACTGGGACAAAATTAAGTACCTGGGGCTTCCACTCACCCTGGGCTCAAATCAAACTTCTTTGTGGAATGATGTAATGAATAAGTTAAAAACAAAAATCAAGGCCTAGGGTGGGCAATGGCTCAACAGAGCAGGCAAATTAACGTTAATAAAAGCAGTCATTTCCTCTATGCCGGTCTTTCAAGCTTCTTTCCTTCTTGCTCCAAATTCTATAATGGACCAATTCTCAAAATTAATCAGAGATTTCTTATGGCAAGGCGGCAAAGGAAATCAAAGGAAATTTCATCTGGTTAAATGGGACAAAGTCAAGCTTCCACTGACTGAAGGCGGCCTTCAGATTCGAGATCCAAGACTAACAAACCTAGCACTGGGAGGTAAGCTTATGTGGAAACTCCACTCAGATAGCAATCATCCAGTCAGCAAAATGTTGAGATTAAAATATTTAAGAGGAAAGTCCCTACGCAGTCTCCGGGACGTCAATGTTCAAAACGAGTCTGTCACTTGAAAATTATGTAGGAAAAGCCACGATTACTTCAAATCCAGACTTTACAGAATTCCAGGCAGAGGAAATAAGACACTCCTGTAGAAAGATAGCATCATGGGGAACCCCCTCTTGAAATCGTGGAAGGAATTAAACGCCTCAAGGACTAGCTGAAGCTGCGTGGGGTCTTCACGTTGGCAGATATTTCAATTTGGGATGCTAACGGTGGCTGGCTAGATTGGTCTCTCCCTCCTATGCCTGAATAAGCAGAAAAACAAAAATCTCAATTTCTGAACGCTCTCACTGATCTAGCGTCTGTCCATTTGCAAGAGGAAGATCGTTGGGGATGGGGGAAAACAGGTAATTACACAGCAGCCCAAGGATATTACTCCCAGCAAATAACGCATGAATCGGGCCTCCCTAGAGAATTGTGGAAACGCGTTTGGGATAACAGCAGCCTACCAAAGGTGAATTTATTTTTCTGGATTGTTATGAACATAAAAGTTTTAACTGGAGAGAATCTGGTAAAACGTGGCATCATAGGCCCTCACATATGCAATTTGTGCCGCAGAGAATCAGAAACCAGCGATCATCTGTTTGTGAATTGCAATTTCACGCAGGAGGTTTGGACACTCGCTCTTCTGGGTCTAAATGTCTCAGTCCCAGGGAATACATCAATGCCAGCATTATATTCAACTTGGAAGATGAGATAATCCCACCCAATTCACAGTAAGTCCGTGTGGAGCGGAATCTGGGAAGCTATTCCCAAATACGTGTGTTGGAGCATCTGGCTAGCCAGAAATGATAGTATTTTTAACAATGTTCACTAGCAACAGGTGAAGGTGGCCGCAAAAGCCAAAGCTTTTCTCATCGAAATGATTGGTGCTAATACCTTTGAGAAAGGGCATGTGTTCCTTCCGAAGGAAAAAAAGTGGATGAGAATTTACACCTTCAGAGATCGGAATAAGGCCCCAATCATGCCAAGCATAATCCCAAAATGGAGAATAAGAGATACGAAGTCTGACTTTCAGTCATGGTGGAGGTCTCAAGGGAAAGTCTCGATCTTCTTCAACGGTGCCTCCAAAGGCAATCCAGGGAGGGCAGGAGTCGGCGGGGTAATTTACTCAGTCGATGGTTAAAGGGTGGACAAATTTAGTTGGGGCCTTGGACACAAAACCAATAACCACGCAGAAATCCTAGCCCTTTTAAAAGCCTGCCAAATTGCAAGGGAGAAAGGGAATAAAGACATTCAAGTCTTGGGAGATTTGGAAAGTCTTATTAAAACCCTCTCCTCAAATGGTTGGTTCAATGACCTGCTACTTAACAAAGTCCTCCAAAGACTAAGATCCGTGATGTATTACTTTTCTTCGCATTCATTTTTATCATATTTTGCATGGACTAAACAAGGAAGCTGACGAAAATGCAAATGAGGGATGTTTACTGAATCAAGGAATCCTGAGTGTAAATGAAGAAGAAGACTGTTGGGCTCCCATTCCGTAGTTCCATAGTTAGATTAAATTGGCAGGGGTCACTATTAAGCACTCATAGGGACTGAAATTAGTTTGTAATAATGGCTGATTTGGAGTAATCCCAGCCCATTCTTTTATAAAAAAATCACATAACCGATTTAGTTAAAAAAAAAAAAAAAACTGGTATGCTATTGATATCAACAATTGGTAGTGTTGCGTTGAAGTGTTGATACTGTAGCATTGTCCATCCAACAACGCTTCATCATTCATTTTGGGGGGCGCAAGTTGGTCTGGATATAAGAATTGTTTGAATCCTATCATCGATATAGAGATCATGTCATCCATCAAATAACTTGCTACATAATTCATGTGAAGAAGTAAATTCATTTGAAGACTGGAGAGACCCTTTGTGTGAAGTGCTCCATCATTGTCTAGCTTGTTGTTTCATTGTTTCCACCCATGGGAACGATATGCGCTCTTCTTCTCAACAGAGTCAACACTAACGACTTGTTGTTGTGCATTGGTATGCGTGAAGAATGGTAGATCCCTTGCTGCGTGAACACTGTCTCTGAGTGCAGCTAAGGTTGTTGGTGGAGCTACTGCATTGAAGTGTTGTATTCCGTTATTGCCCGTGGTATTGGAATGTTGGACTGCCTGCAGCATTGGAATTGAAACTGCTAAGCATCATTTTTTGTGTGAAGCTGCCATGTATAGAAAATGGAGCTTCTGGACATTGCATGTGATTCCAAGTAGGTGATATTGTGGAAGATCTGCACTACATATTGCCATCCTCAGATTCAATAGACAAGCATTGTACAATGTATGCTATGGGTGGCAAGTGCTGCTATAAATTATATTTGAACGATAGCATGTGACGGTTGGAAGAGTTCGACAACAACTAAAGATATAAGTTCGACAACAATGGGAATTTTGTCCATGATCTGATCACATGGACTGTTAAGTTCGACAACAATGGGAATTTTGACCATGATCTGATCACATGGACTGTTTTGTGCCAAAACTTGGGATTCAGAATGACAGAAATTAGATATCTGAGTGTCGAGAAATAAATTTGATATAGATTATATGCAACAGTCTTTAGTTCGCTAATATATCTAATGGCATATAGTGCTTCTATAATTTTGTCTACCTCTAATATAGTAGACATAGAAGTTCACAACATTATATAAGCTGCACAGAACCAAAAGACTTTCGGCTGGTCAAGACTATAGAGGTTCATCCAACAAAGGCAATGGCTACTTTGATATGAGATTGCTATTGCGAAGATTGTGAGGGAGGTTGTATTGTAGAAGAAGCTAGTGGACAACAATTTAAAATACATTTGAGGATTTCTTATTATCAACCCCAAATAACTTTGAGGTAAATCACTCATCAATTTAGTTTCAGATTCTACATCAAGTTGAAACTTGCAAATAGTGGTTTTTGTAAGTTTTTATTGAATTGAACTAAGTTGAATTGTGATCGGGTGCACTTTCGGTTGAATCTAACACCCTTCTATTTTCTAAGTCAAGTGCTTTAGTTGTTAAGTCTTCTTTGTAAAAGGGTGGAGTTGCAATAATCCCTTCTCCATTTGAGTGAGTCCTTAAATCTCATGTTTTCACATTTGGTAAGATTAAATGGCTTGATAGAGTTATTGAACACTACTATTTTCTACTGTCGACAACATTGTCATGATCGACAAAACTACCCTCTCTCATATCTAGAATTGTGTTCAAGTTTCAAAAGACACTTGATTTTTTACAACTTGAGTTGCAACTCAAACATGATGAAAATCAACATTATGAGCTTGCCCATGTTTAGAACAATCTTCTTTGTGATTCCATTTAGCATCCTGCACATAATTATGCCACTTCATAATTACATAAGCATATTAGTGGCACCCCATTAGAAGTAACAGGAAATGAAGATGAATATATGCATACAAAGGTTCTTCTTGTTCTTTCCAAGTCCATCATCAAATCTTGGGAAGAAATCAGCCACAACAAGCATAGAATCAGTCTTGGATACGACAAGGAAATGACAACTCACATTCCTAATTTCTCCAAGTCTATGCAGTTTCAAAGTGTTGGATTCCTTCCTCTACAACAATCCATCTTCATCCACATCAGTTCATATTTGATATGCAAACATTGTGATCAAGTTGGCCACATGAAAGATCAATGTTTTGATCTTCATCCTTGCGAGCATTGTGGAAAGCAAGCCCATTCTTCAGACAGATGCTTCATTCTGAAGAAACCTACAAGAGAGAAGATTCACTACGAGTGGATTGCTTCTTGGTAATGGTCTTCAACAACCAAGAAGATATATATGTCATACTAGAAAGTTCATTCATGAGTATTGACACATCTTGTAGTTGAAACATCTTCTTCTCCTCACATTGTTCCTGATCGGAGGGGATTATTAACAGTAGGGAACAAGCGAGTGAGAACAAGTGTGTCTGCATCAGATCCAAAGCCATGATCCTACCAAACTCAGTGTTGTATCCAGAGTGAGAGCGAGATCCATAACTATTCATTTAGTAGAATATTGCACCAGATTCTACTATCCTTTCAGAATGTTCCAAAAACCTCTGAGCCTTCGAGCCAAGTTCCATAGTTTATGGTTAGCTTAAAACCATTCATCAAGTAGAAGACATACAACTTCTGCTAGCCTTTCGGAATGTTCCAAGAGCCTTTGAGCCTTTGAGCCAAGTTTCAGAGTTTGTGGTCATCCTTAAACCACCTCCATGGTTCATGATTTTATAGCTGCTGAAATCGAGATTTTGTGGTCAGCTTAAACCACCCACTTAGTAGAATACATCATCTTTTGCTAGCGCCCTTTTGGTTTGTGGTCATCCAAAACCACAACTTCAGAGAGCACTTGTACTTAGAAGGAGAAGTCAACTTCTTCTAACTTTCCTGGCATAGTTGGATTGTTAAGTTGTAGATGTTCAGCCTTTTGTAGTCGTCCTTCTCCAATTATTCAGATCTCTTTTCTTGGACTCATATACACCCCTTTAAATTAAGTGGGGAATTGTTGATAAATTAATCCTTGGGGTAAGGAATATTGTGTTCATATTCATGTGTAATGAAATCAAGAGTCATGGTGAATGTGAAGAGTCATGAGGGAGTCCAAGATACCACTTAGAAGACGAAACCAAGGGTCACTTCTCATTGTATATATATGTATATTCTCCAATGAGACATTGTTTGTTCACGTAAATTTTCTCTCTTTCTGTGTACGCTTGTGTTATTTGGCTTTGTGTTTTAGCCAATTTGTTTGTGTGCCCATTGGGCATATTATCAATTTCATATCAGCTTGTTTAAGATAAAATAATGGCATCGTGGTACTTTAGTGTCTTGCATTCCTTTGGATTTTTTGGGCATTCTTGGGTCTCCAAATCATTCCCCTCTAGATTGGAATGGGTATCTTCAAAATTTTCATGGGAATACTCTTTTAACATCACTACAGGTTACATTAGTTGAGAATTTTATTTCAGATTTAAACATTTTACATGAAGATGTTGGGATGACGAAGTCTGCAAATTCATTGCAAGGAGATGCCAAGGATTGGTACAAATCTTTGGGCAAAGGGGAGATCTCATCTTTTGTAGCTTTTACTCAAGCATTGGGACCATACCTATGAAGAAAATAAGGGTGTTAATGTTGTTGAAGTTCTTGGTCAACCACCTTGTGACTCCATTGAAGACCATCCCTAAGAAGAACACGTTAATGAACTTAAGAATTCAAATTTCTATTCCACCCCCCATGAAGATAGGTTTGCTAAGCTATAACCTTTCGCAAGATTTTGAATTTGATGATTTATTTATGAATGATTTTGAGATGGTTGATCTAGAAGAAGAACCCTTTGAGGGTGAAGAATTTGTAAATGTATGTCTTTACATTTGATAAAGATAAGTGCAGCCAAAGATATGAAGTTATGGACATTACTTTTCAAATTTGTTTATCACGATAGGAACATTATTGTTTAAAATTGTAGGGAGGCCTTATTTATGATACTTGTAGTGATATTTATGAGGATAACATGGATTTTTAAGGTCCTTTTACAACCTTACATAAAGGAGTTGAATCCATCAAATTTGCATGACGTTTTTAAGACATGCTATTTATGATGCATATTTTGGGATGTTTAGTGAAGATATTTATGCAGATTTTTTATGGCCATGTACTCTAATTTCTAGAGTAGATTTGTTGCAGAGTTTTCAGGACAATTTCCAAGCATAATCTGCCTTGTATGATGTAGGTTCTTCTCAGCATGTTGAACTTATTTCTAGTTTTTGCTTATTTTGAGCCTCTTAGACAACTAAGCAAAATCGAGGTAAAAGAAGAAATTTATTTGGGTATATCACAACCATGTTTGATAAAATTGATGTTGATCTGTTTGTCTATGGGGAAAGTGTATGACAAACAAAGTTCAAGAATATTCTAGCCACATTTTTTCATATATTTATATTCTTAAACTACTCGTAATTTTCTTTACACAAGATTCATTGTGTGAATCTCACTCTCAAACTCAGGATTATCGTAGACCCAAGCTACCCTCTCTCTTCAAAGAATGAGTTAAACCTTGGCAATAAAGGAATCTCCCTGAAGCAATAGGCTTGCTTCAATACTAAACGAAGAGTTTGATAAACCTACATACTAGATTAAGAAGTAAGAAAACCAAAATAACAAAAAAAACAAAAAAAAACTAAAACACAATAAATAACAATGGCTCACACACATACACAAAGATTTACCTTGAAAACCCTTAACTAAGAAAACCAGACTAATTGATAATTTTTCCACTATCTATATCATTGTATTATCTTCACAACTTACAAGACAATGTTATAGCATCCAAACCCTAATCATCTAACCCAAATTATATTACAACCATAATTCCTTCGTTGGAATTAATTTACAATGAATTGAGTGTTAGCCAAAAAAGCATAGAATGGACAAAAATGGATCCTCGTTTCTCTAGGAACCTACAAAGAGTACAACACATGTCCAATGAGAAGAGGGTTGATGTCTTCATTGGTGCAGTTTTGAATATAGTTTCATGGATTATTTATTGTAGTGATTCCCCAATTGCACATTTTCCTAGGTGGTTAGCCCTCAAATGGCTATATGGGTGCATTTTACATGACATATGTTGCCTTGTTTAAGGAGAACCCTAGTGTATGGGTTTATTCATAGAATTGGCATGGTACATTTGGGGTGTGTGCCCTATTATTTGATGGGGTATTTCCTTGTATCATCACATCTTAGCACATTTATGGAGGAGGCATAACTACCTTGCACATTTCACTAAGTTACTCCATTGTTTTTCCCATGGATTTGGAGATGAGTTGATGGTTTGGTATATGGTTTCATGTGATTGAACATGGTTTTCAATTATTTTATGTTCATATTAGGAGGACAAGCCACCATTCATGCACACTATAATAGGTCACTCCACCTTTTGGGCACATTATTCAAGATCATTTCCCTTCTTAGAGGATTTTGTGATGGCTGTATGATATATTTGTACATATCCCTATGGTTTTAGTTCATGGATGAGTTTGAGGGTTCCTTGAAGGAATTGACCTAGATATTTTGGGCATCGTGTTAATATTCCAAGGAGTTTGACTCTTTATTCTAAGGAGTGCCCCCTTTTGTATGGATATATTATACATTTGTGAAGATTTTTTAGGAGCACTCTATGGGGAAAGGGTTCACATGCACAAGGAAGTTCTTGGCATGGTCAAATTAACCCAAAGTAAGGAGGTGTCTTGCATATGGTGTGGACTAGTGGCTTCCCCACCATTTGGTTCATTCATTTTCACAATTTTTTTGCTTAAGGTTTTGACTTTTATTATAATTAGTTAGAGGATATTGTTTCTAATGTTTCTTTAGGAGAGATCATGGATATAGTATTTGGATATTATTATTTTTGTTGTATACATATAATAATTAAGAAAATATATATATGAAAATATAAATAGGTAAAAATGTAAAAATACCTATACACATATATATAACCAAAATACTTAATGAAACGGTGTGACTATACGAACAATCACGATAAACTGCAGATAAAATCCAAGGAATTATTGTAAAATTAGCAACCATAATTTTTATTAATAAATATTTATTTCGCCCTCTACCCAGCCATCGTCCATTCGCACCTACTCATTCCACTTTTCTACCCGTGTCCAACTTCCCCGTCTTTGTCGTCTGTCATACATCACGACTACACCACATTCACGCTCCTCCCACTCTCGCATCCCTCTTCTCTCTCTTTACTCCCTCATTTCTCCACCCTCGTTCTCTTCCCCCACAGCTCCTGCCCCCCACAAGCTCGTGCTCTCTTCCCTACACCCCCGCCACCGCCCCCGCCCCCGTAACTCTTTCCCTTCTCCCCCATTGCTCCACAACACCCATCCTCCTCAACCTTTA
>LPNX010636855.1:282062-326046 GCA_001517045.1 Pseudotsuga menziesii | reverse complement strand
TATTATATTATTATTATAATTATCTTTAAAAAAACCGTGGTTGGTTGGTTGCATACAACCAATAAAAATAAATCAAGATTCAGCACGGAAAAAATCCCAGTAGTCGCCAGAATGGGAGATATCAATTCCAGATTGAACCAGTTAGATGAAAAAATCAACAAGAGATATGCAGAACTCAAGGCGAACATCGACAAAAATAATAACAATCTAACAGGGCTTAAAGAAGGACTAGATCAAGGCATCAGTGCATTACAGGAAGAGCAAAAGAATACACAGGAAACTCTCAACGTTATCTTAGTCAGACTACCGTCACACACATTAACTCCCCCACCTAGCTATAACCTAGACCCTTTCAATACACCTCCTCCAAATACGCCTAAATCGTCAGGCCAACCCGACACGACACCACCACACGAAGTTCCCCTCTTTAACATTCTGTAGATGTCAATTCCCCAAGTACATGGATACTAGATAAGGGTAAAACTAGAGTTACCCAAATTTGATGGAGATGAGAAGCAATGCATCGCATGGATCAATAAGGTCGAGGAATACTTTGATATCCATAGCATACCCTAGAACAACGAGAAGATTAAGTATGTCGCCATGTAGTTAGAGGGAAATGTGTACAATTGGTACATATGGTGGAAGACGAAAACTCAAGTCTGTTCACTTAATTGGAACACCTTTAAAAATGATCTTCTTAAAGGTTTCAAGGCATAACCGAGAAAGACTTATTTGCCAAGATCACTAGGTTGTAGCAAAAAGGTAGTATAGATGAGTACACATGTGAATGGTAAGCTTTTGCAACTCGAGTCCCATAACAGACCGATGACCAACGTCTGCAATCATACATACATGGACCAAACCCACACATTTGGGAAGAGTTAGAATTACATAACACTTCTACTATGGGGAAGGAAAGACGTAAGGCCAAGATCATCAAGAACAAGTTTAAACGATTCACTCAAGGTAGCTTTGACAAAAACTACTCCAAGAGGAATCCTCCCAAACCAGCGAATACTAGAACTTCAAGGTATACACCGACGCATCTAATGGAAGGAGAAAAACCCAGTTTAGAATCCCAAAGGATGAGGGAAGGAAAGTGCAAATATTGTGGAGAAAAATGGGATCCTAAGAACAGATGTTTGCAATGAAGAAACCCCCTAAAGTTGTATGCGTTCGAAGCTGTAGAAGAGGAAAAAATATCAGAATGTGAAAAGTCAAGTGAGGAAGATACAAGAACCCAGCATGATTTCCACTCATAACTAGAAGATGGTACACCAAATATCTCATTAGTCGCCATTACAGGGATATCCCAAACAGAAGCAATGAAGCTAAAAGGACATATAAAAAAAACAATGTTTCGATTCTCATAGATACTATCATTACACATAACTTTATTAATGTTAATCTTGCTAAGTTATTCAACTTATTTGTTTATGCAATTCCCAACATGAAGGTTATGGTAGGAGACAACAAGAAGATTGAAAATGTGGGAAATTTTCAGAAGGTTAAATTAAAACTACAAGAGTATAATTTAGAATCCAACTTCTATGTTGTACCTCTAATCCAATGGTTGCAAACATTGGGTACTTATTCCACTAACCATCAAGAGCACTTCATCCAGTTCTATTGGCTAGGGAAAGAGTACAAGTTGTATTGTTTCCAACCACCCCAAACTCAATTGGTTACATCACATCAGATGGAGAGGCTAATTCGAAAAGGAGCTCATGCTTACGTAATTTATTGTTAAGAGATGGAGCTGCTAACATGTGAAAGAGTTGACTGTAACCCTCCGAAGAAACAAGAGCTAATCCAAAAACATGACAAGGTATTCCAAGAGCTTCTGATGGATCTCCCACCAAATAGGAAGACATAGCACTAGGTTGAGCTAGAGCCAGGGGTAAGGCCTGTAAATATTAGACCATACATATATCCTCATCATCACAAAATAGAGATTGGGAGGTTAACCCAAGATTTGTTAAAATGTGGAGTCGTTTCAAAAAGTAGAATCCCTTATGTCGCTCCAATAGTACTCGTTCGAAAGAAGGATGGGTCTTTCAGGTTGTGCGTATATTATAGAGGACTTAACAAAGTCGCGATTAAGAATAAATTCCCTATTCCATTCATCGATGAGATGATGGATGAACTTCATGGAGCCAAGTGCTTTTCGAAATTAGACCTAAGATCAGGATATTACCAAATCGGGGTTAGGTTAGAAGATGTGGCCAAAACCTATTTTTGTACTCATGAGGGCCATTATGAGTTCAAAGTAATGCCTTTCAGGCTGACTAATGCTTCAACCACCTTCCAAGCCGCAATGAATGAACTGTTCCAGCCATATTTATGAAATTTTGTATTAGTATTTTTTTATGATATCCTCGTTTATAGAAAAACATGGAGAGAGCATGTTCGACACTTAGATCAAGTACTAACCATCTTGGAAGAGCATCATTTTTTCACAAAAATGTCAAAATTCACTTTTGGAAAAGAAGAAGTGGACTATCTTGGCCATATAATATCAAAAGGAGTCAAATTCAATGCAATCACTGAGTGGCCCAAAACAGATAATATCTTAGTATTATAAGGGTTTCTAGGCTTAACTGGGTACTATCGAAGATATGTGAAAATTTATGCCCAAAAGATGCCACCCCCCTCACAAACTTACTAAAGAAAAAATAATTTCGGTGGAATGATGAGGCAAAAAAATGTTTTGAAGCATTAAAAAACAATATGTCATCAACACCAATATTAGCAACCCTGGATTTCACAAAACCCTTTGTAGTTGAGTGTGATGCCTCGGGATTTGAAATAGGAGCAGTCTTGATGCAAGAAGGTCATCCAATAGATTTTGAAATCTGAAAGCTCAATAAGAGATAAAGGTTGAAATCCATGTATGATAAGGAAATGCTAACCATTATTCATGCTTTAACAAAATGGTGACAATACCTCCTAGGGAGAAAATTATTGATTAGAACAGACCACAATAGTCTTCAATACCTCCTACAACAACAAACATTGTCTATGGAACAACAGAAATGGATAGAAAATATTGCTACATTTGACATGGAGATACTACATAAACGAGGGAAGAACAATGTAGTTGATGATGCCATTTCCCAGAAAGATGAAGAAGTCAAGGCTTATGCAATCTCACTCGTTGTTCAAGATTGGTTGGATGGAATCCGAGAAGAATATGCCAAGGATCCAGACACCTGCAACCTATTTTATGATCCTAATCAAGGTCCAAAATTAGAATGGAGAAATGAAATCCTAGTGTATAAAGGAAGAATCTACTTAAGCCCTACATATATATTTAAAACCAAGGTGTTAAAGGGATCTCATGATTCCCCAGTCGTCAGACATGTAGGTTTTTTCAAAACATACTACAATGCCAGACAATCCTTCTACTGGAAGGGGATGTATAAAGACATTCAAAAGTACGTGGCTTATTGTGACACCTATCAAAGAAGAAAAAAGCGAAAATGTCATAACCCCAGGACTCCTCCATCTGCTTCACATTCCAAACCAGAAGTGGGAGGAAATCTCCATGGATTTTATTGGAGGTTACCTGTATCTGAAGGCAAGGAGAAAATATTCGTGGTAGTGGACCGCTTAACAAAATATGCACATTTTATGGTTATTAAGAAAACCGACTCCGCCAAACGAATCGCTGAAGTATTCTGTAAAAATATTTACAAATTACATGGGTTCCCGAAAATCATCATTAGTGACAGAGATGCCAAATTCAAAAGCAACTTTTGGAATGAATTCTACAAATAAATTGGGATTACGCTTAACATGAGTTCGTCCTATCATCCCCAAACATATAATCTAACAGAATTTGTTAACAAATGTGTGGAATCCTATATTCGTTGTTTCTCCACTGGCAAGTAGAACAAATGGTTACATTGGTTACATCTTACAAAATGGTGGTATAACTCCACCTATCATACGTCAACCAAGATGACACATTTTCAAGCACTGTATGGTTATGCGCCTCCCAGATGGAAGGAACTCGTCCGAAGTGATGCAAAAGTCCCTGCTGTAAAAATCCAACTTGAATAAAATCAAAAGGTAATGCAAGTACTCAAGGATATTTTAACTATGGCACAAAATCGTATGAAACAGCAAGCAAATCAACATAGAACAAAAAGAGAGTTTGAAGTGGCAGATTGGGTATTTGTAAGACTTCAGCCATACCAACAATTTTCATTTTAGCAACAAGGAAAGAATAAATTATCTCCCAAGTTTTTTGGGCCATACCAGATTATCTGAAATATTATCCCAATATCATATGAGTTGAAAGTACCCGACAACAGTCGAATTCAAAATGTCTTTCATGTTTCAAATCTCAAAAAACAGTTGGGTCAACATCGATTTTCTCAGACGACACTTCCTACCTTGGATGAATAATTGAAACTTGTATTAGATCCAGAAGCCATCATCAATATCAGAGAAAGAAGACTACGTTCCCACATAATCAAAGAATACCTTATTAAGTGGAAGAGTTGTCCAGAAGAAGATGCTTCATGGGAAAATGGAAGTTCATTCTGCAACATCCATCATTGATCTGCTTTGAGGACAAAGCATCTCAAAAGAAGAGGGCAATGTTGTATACATAAAATAATACATATAATAATTAAGAAACAATATATATGAAAATATAAATAGGTAAAAATGTAAAAATACCTATACACATATATATAACCAAAATACTTAATGAAACAGTGTGACTATACGAACAGTCACGATAAAAGGCGTATAAAAGATAAGGACTTATTGTAAATTTAGCATCCGTAATTTTTATGAATAAATATTTATTTTTACTCATCCAGTGAATTCTTTAGTGCAATTTTATTATCAAGGCTCTTAAACCCTACCTCTTTATAAGAGAGTCTCTCACATTGTAATAGTTGTTATATAATTAGATAAGGAACTCTTAGTCTTGACTTGTTCTAATTTTGCTTATGAAGTTTATGGAAAGCTAAGGGTTTATTTATTTGGGTGGTTGTTCATCTCACCCATCATGTTGATTTTACTTGCTGGAAATTTCTTTTAAATCAACTGCAATAAGAGATTCATATAGGACAACTTAGTCATTAAGGAAGGAGATCAATTAAGGTGTTATCTATTTGTCTTCTTGTTGTTTTTATCATTTCTAGGTTTCAAACTTTAAGAATGCATCATTTTGATTGGAGGATTACATTGTGCTTGGGGGACCAGATATTTTTTAATTTCCACCATTCTGATTATGCATTCATAGGTACATTTTTTCATTTTAAAACATATATTTACCTCCATTCTTTCATAATATTTCATCCCTTGTAGATACCTTAAGACTCCAATTTCCCAAGTTGGTTACCAGTGCTAGTCATTCAACTACAACCACCCAAAAAATAAACTTAACAAAATCAATTTATATTTATATTTTACTATGGAAATTCTTCATTCCACCTAAGCTTCATTATATAAATCCTTATTAATCCTAACCCAAAGGATCCACCCCCTTGTTAAAGTTACACTTAGTTTATAATGGTCAATTAGATATTAGACTTACTTAGTTTATAATGGTCAATTAGATATTAGACTTGGGCATTAATAAAGACACTTAAAAATTTAGGTTATGTTACATTTTTATGTTTAATTTCCCTTTATTGTGATTCTGTGGCTCCCCAACATTTCAAACTTGGATTGACATGACCTAATTGTAACCCCTTGTAAGAAAGCTTCGATTTCTTATCTATACAATACAATATAATAACTTTTCTAAGTTTGTCTTGGTTTCTTTATGTTTTCAATTTATGTGATATGCTATCAGAGCTTAACCAAAGCCATGGAGTATGTGAGAGAATTATGATCTAGGGACTGCTCTCGGTAGAGATAGATTGAGGGATCACTAGCATAGCACTTCAAAGAATCGATAAGGTTGCATTGAAACCAGGTATTATTCCAATTTTTAATCTCAAAACAAAGTAAATTTTTGTAATAGTGGAATCTAGAAGTTCAAGGTTCCATGAAAAAAAGAGTCATAGATATGTCTTACAAAAACCACCATACAACTGATTTTATCCCACACATGAGTCGGATAACACATAATTATTCAGAATTTGGTCATACACATACAGAATCAACCATATGAAACTGAAATTTTAAGTTGTATGACAATATGGAATCGGAATTTCAAGCCATTAGTAAGAGGTTGTGTATGTACATATCTGTATGGACTATATAGGAGTAATTTATTTAAAAAATCACTATACAAATTTACAAGTAAGTATTTTTTTACTGTACAACCTATTCAACATTGTATTTTGTGAATTTTCTTTATTCTTTTTCCACTTCAAATGATATATCGAAGTAGATTGGATCCATTCTTAACAAAATTGTTTCCTAGATTTGTAGATCTAGACATTTAACCTATTGATTTATTGTTTTTCAACAAATCCACGAAGAAATCAATAGTTTTGGTGCTAGTTTGGAGCATATCTAAGTGTTTTTGAGTTGTTGTGGAGTAGATATGTTAAGATCTGTGTTTTTCCACTGATGTTGAGTATATTTGTCAAAACATGTGTTTTTGGGTTGTTTGTGGGTAGATATATCATAAACCTACATGTTTTCTAGTGATACATTAGCTACTATAGGGGTTTGTAGCCATTATCCAAGTGTTCTTATAGGTATTTTCAACATTTTACTCAACATTACGTTGGAATTCAGCCAATGGTTCTTTGGAAATGAGTACAATATGTGGAAGCAATGTATATTTTTCATTTTTTAGTATAGGTGTGATTGATATTCTCCTAGGTAAATATACTTTCCCAATAGTTGCGGGTAGAAAACATCACAAGTTTTGATCAGTGGGATAGAGAAGCAATCATTTTGTTTAATATGTTGATGACATGTGCAATGCTTCTTGAGTTCTAGATAGATAAGACTTCAACAGGGATTTGGAAGCATTTGAAAGATTTGCATGAGACTTGAAACAAAGTTAAAACCTTCTTTTTGAATAACATGTTGTTCTCGATCATTATGGATGAGAGTGCATAGTTAAATGATCACTTACTCAATATCAATAGTGTCCATAGATTTCAATATGGTAAAAGATAACATGGTGGTAATCACACTAAAAAGCTTACTGTGTTATTATGAGATTTGTATTAAGACTCTAAGCATCGTCTATGAGTGTTGACCTAAAACTTGATGAGCTATGCATTGATCCCTTACAATATGATAGATGGAAGAAATAATTTGGTGGTGATAATGAGATAGAGGGTTTAGAAAAGGCCTTTTCCACCAATGTCCAGGGAAAAGGTAAATGAGAAAAGAAGAAAGGTCAGGGTAGTAGAGAATAAGCCACCAAGATTCAAAAGAACATTACTTGTCACTACTATGGGAAAGAGGGATATATAAAGAAGTTTTGGAAAAAAAAATTGGATGAACAAAAAACCAACTAGGAAGGGCCTAAATAGAAGGATCGTGACGTAGACCATACAAAGGAAAAAGAGTCATCCTTCTATGCATACATGTCCAATAAGCTAGTAGATAATCATAGGTCATATGCTTGGTACATCAACTCAAGTACATCATGCCATTTCACCAACAAACAAGACTAGTTCACGAAGAACATTGGTAATTCCTATAAATATTAAGTGATATTTAATGATAGGGAAGAGTGCAAGTTGTTGTAAAAGGAAATTTGTATTTTTCCTTAGGCGGGAAAATGTTGATTTTTCTTAATGTGCACTATGTTTCAAGTATGGAGCTTAATCTACTATCAATTGGAAATATTATGAGACACTACACTCAATTAGTTGTCAACATTAGCAATCACAAATGCTACATAGTTAACAAAGAGACTTAGTAGACATGTTCTCTTAGTGTGGAGGATCATGGACTATTCAGATTAGTCGACATTAGATAGGTCAAGGATCATGCATTTGCAGCCAAGAGTGCATTAGACATCAATACACTTTGATAATAGTGGTATGGGCACCTCAACTTAGCCTACCTCTATTAGTTGGCTCAATAAGAACTAGTAGATGAAATTCCTAACATATACTAGTAGATTTAGGATATGTGCAGAGATTTCTAGGCAGGGAAGCAACACAAAATGTCATCTGAAGAAGGACAATATTGGAGAGTGAACAAAGTCCTTCAACTATTTCCTGTAGACATTTCTATATTTATGAACAAGACATCATTCACTAGTTCCATGTAATTCCTTATGTTTGTTGATGCTTATAGTAGTAATATGTGGGTGTACTTTTTTTAATTTAAACATGATGTGTTTATTGAATTTCAAAATTTTCCAGCATTAGTAGAAAAAGAGAATGGTTTCCATACAACCACACTTAGGTCTGATAATGGTGGGGAATTTTTCTCCAAAGTACTCAATGCATTGTGTTAAACATGAGATCAAAATACATTACACTACACCCTACACTCCACAATAGAATGGAGTAGTTGAGAGGCAAAACTGCATGATAATAGAGATGTCCAGATTGTATGATGTAGAACATGTTTGTTCCAAACAGGTTTTTGGTTGAGGCAGTGTTCATAGTAGTATATATGATGAATAGTTCTCCAACAATGGTAGTGAAGAATAAGACCCTAGAGGTATCATGGTTTGGTAGGAATCCTCTGAGTAATTCATCTTAATTTTTTTGGTTCGATTGCCTTTGCTTGCATTCTGGATGAGAAGAGAACCAAGTTAGATCCTAAGAGAAATAAAATGATGATTACAATGTATAGCAATACTCATAAAGCTTACATGTTGATTGATGTGGAAACAAATTAGTTGAGCTTTAGTAGAGATGCCATATTTAATGAGGAAGTTGTACATTTTCAAGCTTCTTATGAATTGGGAATTATCATGGAACCATCCATTATGGATCAGGTTCAGGTATTAAGCTTCAACCTGAAAGAGGCAAATATTCTTAACATTATGAGACTCTTAGGCCTAGGCCAATAATTTTTTATGCAAGTAGCATGAATCAACATTCATATGGCATAGGTGAAAGTAGTCAAATTTATAATAGTGATAATGACTTAGATGAGGAAGTTCTCAAGAAGATGCATAAGTGGTGGCACAACACCATTGGAGATGTGGAACTATAATACATAAAAGCAACATATGTTGTCCAATTTTTAGTGCAAGCTCTTGGTTGAAAATATCCTACGTAAGGATACTCCACAATTTCATGTAGAACCCAAGACACATTTGATGAGAGAGATAGAGAAGTAGTAATGCTTCTTAAGTTGTCCATGATAGGTTCTCTACTTCCTAAATTTCAATCAAGAAATAATTGTGTGGCAATGTTGAACCAATTGAAATATTTACCTTAGACTTTGAACAAGGGTCAAGGCTTATTTCAAAAGAACATGTTGTTATTAATTATGATGGATGAGAATGAATCATTATGGGAGAACTTACTCAAGATCGAGGCTATCCGAGAACAATTGAATTCCATTGAGTGCAATATGGAAGAAGAAGACATGGTGTTAATCACGCTAAAACGTTTACCACATGCATAGAAGCACTTTATTTATACCTTGAGCATCATCTCTATGGGTGCTGACCTAAGGTTTGATGAGATTTCCAATAAAATCTTATAGAAATATAAAGGGAATATATAGTTCATTAGCAGTGACAAAGCAAAGGGTTTAGAACAAACCTTTGATGCTAATTTGAAGGGAAAAGGTAAATTCAAAAAGAAGAAATCAGGGTAGTGGAGAAAATACCACAAGGAGTTAGAAGAGCATCACTTGTCACTATTGTAGTAAGGCGGGCCATATGAATAAATTTTATAGAAAGATGTTGGTTTAACAAAAAACTAACCAAGGAGTGCCTCAAATGAAGGACCATGGTGTATAACATATAAGTATAAGTCAACCTTCTATTCATTCCTAGCTAATCAGTCAACATATAACCACACTTCGTGTGTTTGGTACATCAACTCAAGTGCATTTCATCATTTCACCAATAAATAGGACGGGTTCACAAATTTCACTTCTAATGTCTCTAAATATCCAATTGTCTGTGGTGTTGGTGAAGAGTACATAGTTGTTGGAAAACAAAATTTTCATATTTCCTTTGGAGGAAACATCTTTATTTTCCTTAGTGTACACTATGTGCCAAGTATGGAGCTTAATTTACTATCATTTAGTCATATTATGAGACATTGTCCCTATATCGTTGTCGAATTTAATTATCACAAATGCTATATAGTAGACAAAGAGACTTATAAAACCATTGCTCGTAGTGTGTAGGAACATGGACTATTCAAATTAGTCAAAAGTGGATAGTTCAAGGAGCATACATTGGTAACCAAAAGTGAACCGAACATTAGTACACTTTTCCATCACTGGTATGGGCATCTCAATTTCACCTACCTCTCTCAATTGGCTCAAGCGGATTGGGTTGGTAGACTTCTTGACATCTAGAAAAAGATTAAGGGTGTATGTGGAGCTTGACAATGAGGAAAGCATCATAGAATGTCATTTGAAAAATGAAAATATTTGAGAGAAACCGAAGTCCTTCAAATACTTCAAGCAAACATTTTTGGACCAATGAACACATTATAATTCACAAGTACCAAGTATTTCCCTTTATTTATGGATCTCTAGATGTCATAAAACCACTCTTAGGTCTAATAATTATGAATAATTTTGCACCAAATATTTCAACTGTTTTTGTGTTAAATATAGAATCAAAATATAGTACACTACAACTTACACTCCATAACATAATTGAGTAGTTGATACAAAACTACACAATAATGGAGATGGTTAGACCTCTAATTCAAAATAGGTATGCTCCCAATAGGTTTTGAGCTAAGAAAATGGTCATAGTAGCATATCTACTGATAGATATTCAATGATGTTCGCGAAGCAGAAGACCCTTGTAGAAGCATGGTCTAGGAGGAAGTACAAAGTGACTAGTATTAAACATTTTGGTTCTACTGCATATGCCTAGATTCTAGATGAAATGAGAACCAAGTTAGAACCTAAGAGAAATAAATTGATGCTTACACGGTATAACGACAGTCGTAAATCTTACAAGTTGATTGACATGGAAATTAATTAGTTGAGATTTAGAAGAGATTTCATAGTCAATGAGGAATTTGAACCTTTCCAATCTTCTTCATAGTTAAAAAATTCCATGGAGATGTCCATCATGGACCAAGGTTCAAAGGTTTATCTTCAAGTATCTCCACCTTAAAGGAGGGAATATTCTTAACTAAGGAGTTTGCCAAACCCAGGTTGGTAATTTATAATGTAGATAGCATGAATCAACATTTGTATGACACAAGTACAAGCATCCCAAGTTACATTGATGATACTAACTTGGATGAGGAATTTCCCAAGAAGAGACATGTTTCCCCCTAACATGTAGGGTAGATCTAATGATTGATGCCTATGTAATATTCAATCACATCCAATAGTTCCATGGATGAGATTTATGGTTTACCCATGGATATTTTCTAGAGACACTTATATCTTGCTAAGACCATAATTTTATGTGCCATATATCAATGGGGATATTCGTTTGACACTAGTTTTATGGAACATACTATCTAGTTGAATCATGGTAAATACTTTCTTATGTGTGGGCATGACTATGAGGGGTTGATGATGTTACTCTAGAATGGCTCATGTGTCTTAGATGGTTGTTTCATTAGAAAATGTTCCCATTAGAAAATTTGTTGCATCCATATTCATAATTCTAGTGCATCCATGAGAGTTTATTTGCAGGTCTGATCGATCCCATAGATTGAAGGATCCGAGCCTCTATAATTGATGCTAAGAACTGTGCAGCTTGTGGTGGATCTGAGAGGTGTTTTCAACTAGGTAGAGAGCAGTAGAATGGTTTCACTCTTCTGTGAGAGATATATTATGTTATAATGATTCATATGAGTGACTTGATGATAATCCTTCATCCTTGGGTCTGATCCAGGATTCCCACCCCTTCTTACCTTCTCTTACTAAAGGATTCTCATCCTATGTTGCAAGAATACTAGAGTTGAATTTCTCTTTAACTGGGGGAATCATATATACATTTCATAAATATTGTAAATATGGTTTGAATGATTTATTATATACTATGTAATGTGTATAATCTCTCATACATCTATTATTTCAAATTCGTGAGATTCTGAGATAATTTGGGATCTCCATTTCCAAGACTAGCTCTTTTTGCTTTAATTATTGAATAGTTTTGCTATATTTGGCATTAGAATCTTATTGTGAGACGAAATTTGAATATATTAGTTTTTTTAGGTCCTTAACATCTCACTAAATTATTCCAAGCATTAAATACATAATTCATGACCCTCTGAGCATGTTTGTAAAAGCCTGAAAGATAACTAGTTGAGTTGTCCCAGAAACTAGTCTTGCTAGTCTGACCCCCAAATCGAGCCCAATTGTCCTTAATATATGTATTTGAACATTTCTAAGATAATTGATGTATTTTTAATATTCTATGGTTCCAAATATTCTTGAAGTAGACTTCATCCTCGTTGATGTTCATAACATAAATGGTTCCAGTACATTGTGCATATGATTCTTGAGATTATGCATTCCCGTGACTATCTTTCTATGAAATATGAATTGGTGTGTATCTTATTTGATTTTTCAGACATGTTATTAAATATTTTAGAGCCATTTTTTTAGCTTATTTGAAATGAGATAAATCCCAGTATGCACTAAAGTTGGTTCAGGTATTTTTAGTTTCATTTCTAGCACCTAGTTGTTTATATTTGTGAATTGGATCTTGAGATTGTTCTTGTGCTTGAGTTAGTGTGATAAACATACCTTAGGTACATTGCAGTGGTATCAAATCTATTTCCTTTTCCACCCTATTTAAATTATTCTCTTTGTTGAATAAATTGCAGGGAATCTTTTTCCGACAAAAGAGAAAATTTGCATCCATGAGACTAGCACCTGCTAGTGATGATTTTGAATGGGATGATGGGGAAGCATCCTATTCTGATGAGAATGTTATTTATGTTGACGATGATGAGTCTTCATGTGCCACTATGTGCATAGAGAACATAAGTATTAATCAGTCATAGTTTAATGTTGTTTATGGAAGAGTAGTCTTTGGAGGAAAGCCACTATAATATTATCCTTTTAAGTACCTTCGAAGATATCAATAATTAAGCAAAGAGATCCATGAATTATTCTCCTTTTGAGACTTATGTGAATATGAGGTTGGAATAGTATTCAGGAGAATGGATCCCTTTGTAAAATCACATCATAATATAATAAACCATATTGTTAACCATGTGTGCAGAAAAGTGGATCCTATATATGATGCAAATCTTCATGCCACTCCAGTTGGAGAAATATCAAGTTGTCTGGATGAGAATCGAAAAGAATATGAGGCAGAAATTCATGTGGAGGAGCACAAGTCACTACAAAGTGATTTCATGAGAGAAGTAAGTTGTGCAGTAGAGGATGAAGAGGCACCATGTGTAAATAAATACCTGGAATCCCATCATCAGGTTGCTAGTAGTGTGGAAGGTGAATGTGATACTAGATTCCTTGTAGGTGATTTCCATATCACTACTAAGGAGATTGGTTCATGTAATGATGGTGAGATATATTTTGGATAAAATCCAAAATAAGAACCTAAATCAGATTTACAGTCACCCTTTTAGCTTCATAATGAAGTAGAAGACAAGCACACATCAATTGGATGTGAAATAGAGGAATTGGTTGAAGGTCAAGCGCCTATAGTCCCGCCACATGAAGAGGAAGATATGAGGAAAATTTATGGTCACTATTGATATTTTTCCATTCCTTTGTGTTATGATGAAGTTTAAGCCACATCAAAGGAAAGGATTGACATGGTTGAGTCTTTTGGTGTTGAGGTTCAAATATTTGGTGTTAAGGGTGCATGTAGTGACCAAGCCGAATCATTGCAAGGAGGTTTGCAATATTCCCACATGATGGATAAGTTCATATGTGGAAGCATAGATTGTGTTTCCAATGAGACATTGAGAGACTGTTAGAGCCTATTCCTGGTGCTCATGAATTTGAAATAATACATGTATCAAAGATTATACACATTACAGAGGATAGAATAAATAATTCAAACCATATTTCTAGTAGTAATTGACAATATATATGATTTCCCCAATTAAAGAGAAATTCAACTCTAGGATTCTTACAACATATGATGAGAATCCTTCAGTAAGGGAAGGTAATAAGGGGTGGGAATCCTCAATCAGACCCGTGGATGAAGGATTATCATCAAGTCACTCATATAAATCATTAGAACATCTTCTATCTCTTGCAGAAGAGTGCAACCATTTTACTGCTCTCTACCTAGTTGAAAACACCTCTCAAATCCACCACAAGATGCACAATTCTTAGCATCAATAATAGAGGCTTGAATCCTTCAATCTGTGGGATGGATCAGACATACAAATCAGCTCTCATGGTTGCACTAGAATTATTAATATGGATGGAACACATTTTCTAAAGGGCACATCACCTAGAAGGCAATATCCAACACCAAAAGTAACATTTTGAGTTTTCTTTCAGATATAGATTATTTGTTTGAGCTTGTTGAAATGTGCCATGGAGTGACCTTGAAAGATGCGGAATAAAATGACAAGCTCACAAAAGAATTAATCTCCACCCAGTATTCTTTGGAGAGTTTCCAAAAGATACTTCAAGAATCCTAGATGTAGAATGAGCATCTTCATAAGAAGTTGCAAATATCACTTTCACCTTCCTCTCTTTCAATCAGTCATTCAATGGTTGAATGCATTCAATTTTTAGAGGAGGAACCTCATGATATGGTGGATCATGATTTATGTTTCAATTTGTAGGTTTTTGAGAAGTTTGCAAGCAAACAAAATGAAGACCAAGGACTTCCACTATTTCAGAGAGAATTGGAGCTTCCCCTTAGTGAAAGTTGTATAGTTTTGGAGGTGGCACAAGATGGTACATTTGATGAACCAATAGAAGGAGACAATGATCCATCTGAATTCTTAGTGGATAAGTATTATAGAATTTTCAATTTTATTCATGACCTTTCATCCTATGCGCTTTCTACTACAACCATAACACATGATTATGATAATTGGGTGAAGGGATTTTTTCTCTTAGTGCCATGTGAGGAGCAGGAGGCTCCCACACTCATACATGGTTATTTGATGAGAGAATTGTCCCCTTATTACAAGAATCAAAGGAATCCACTGCCTAATTTTGATTCCTCTATTCATAATGGTGATTGCATGACCAGTGGTGGAGAGTTGAGCCATTGGGATTATGCACCTGGGAAATTCACAAGCTTTCCATATGGACCTGACAATTGCAATATTTTTTCATCCATGGCATGGATGGATAGGTACTTGTTAGATTTGTGCACCTTGGAGG
Organism: Pseudotsuga menziesii; assembly: GCA_001517045.1. Lineage (NCBI taxonomy): Eukaryota > Viridiplantae > Streptophyta > Pinopsida > Pinales > Pinaceae > Pseudotsuga > Pseudotsuga menziesii. The sequence continues at coordinate 310,656 of LPNX010636855.1, read as the reverse complement.
GTGTACATTCTTCTTACACCAATGGAGTTTTAGTAGATGCATCCTACATATTATGTAAGTAACATGGGAATCTATGGGTGTTGGAGGATTCCTATAGTTTTCTAGGGACATGGGACTCACATATATGTCAATGCAACAATAAGGTTGTGAGATGCAAAACTTTTGTGCATCAAACACATAAGAATTTTTATTCTTGGTGGATAATTCTCATAATATTTTGGTGCTACATTGAAAAGTTGCATAAATCATTGGAAGGGCCCTCATAGTTTCAACTTTGCACTGGAAATGTTGATCTTCCAGTGTGGTGGTGTGATTTTTACATCCTCCTTTTCATTATTTATGGTGATAAAAAAAATGTTGTTACTGATGTTTGGGAGGATGCATATAAGACCATGGGACCCTGGAATTATTTGGAATGACAACCTTCCAAAAGTGGCAAGAACATTTGGATCCTTGTAGAGGAGGCCGTGGGACCCATGCATTCTACTCAGTTATCTTAAACTTGGTTGAAAATTTTGTTGAAGAAGCGTTAGTCATTGGGGGATAAATATAATTCGAGTGATGAAATAAATACATGGTGGGCCTTTGGTATATTATCTTGGAACTAAGAATTCAAATTCTATACCGCCAACAGCATATTTTGAAGATTGAAGTCATTGGTTGGCTTCATAGAGGGGTGGAGTTGGTTATTGCTTGAGGAAAAGTAATTTTGGGAGTGGGGGATGTTCTTAATAACACCATGGAAAAACCCCTATCCCTTGAGAACCCCATGGTTCCTAGTAAATAAATAATTTAATCAATAAGGGGTCATTTTGGGTATATTAATTGTAATAGTATTTTAACTTTAAGTTTTGAATTAAATTTGTAGGTTGAAATTATATTATTTACAATAATATGTAATTTTGTAATAAGTGGATGTGCTAGGGGGACAAGGTGGGCACATGGGACCTAGTGGACCCAAGGATTTGTCATACTAAATGGAAACTAGAAGAAAAATCATAGGAAAATCAATAAAGCTAGGAAAAAGATATAAAGTAGCACAAAAGCAAGCAACCAGAAAAGTAATGCACAAAGTAATCAAGTGCAGAAAAGCATGACATGATGAAAATAAGGAAACATCAAGAAAGCAAGGAGGTCATAGTTTCTAAAAGGAATAAATTCATTCCAGTTATAAAAAAGAAGGAAACAACAGGAAATCAAGGAGGGCGCAGTTGCTAAAGGAAGAAAATCTAGTTAGTGGAAAATAAAAAAAAGCAAGGAAGAGGAAAGTAGTAAACTTCCTCTTCAGTCAATGAGGGCACATGGTTGAGTTAGGGACCACAAGACACAAATTCAATCTTTCCTAATAATCTACCCAATCTTATAAAATAATGGGATCACGCCACTATCACATCTTTTGGTCATTTTGTTCTTACCTTGAGAGATTTTCTTCTCAGAGGTTGAGTGATGTGCCTCAACTAAGATTTGGGTGATGTGCCCCTTGAAAATGTGTTCGATACATAATCATAATTATAGTGCATCCATGATATTTTATTTTCAGGTCTGATCCATCCCACATATTGAAGTATTCGATCCTTCAAGATTTATGCTAAGAATTGTGTAACTTGTGGTGGATTCGAGAAGTTTTTTTAACTAGGTAGAGATAAGTAGAATGGTTACACCCTTATGTGAGAGATATAAGTTTCATAATTCTTCAGATAAGAGACCTAATGATAATACTTCATCCTTGGTTCTAATACAGCATTCCCACCCCTTCTTACCTTCTCTTACTAAAGGATTCTAATCCTATGTTGTAAGAATCCTAGAGTTGAATTTCTCTGTAATTGGGTGAATCATATATACTATTAATTTATGATGTAAATATGATTTGAATGATTTATTCTATACTATATAATTTTATAATATTTTATATATTTCTTATTTCAAATTCATGATATTTTGAGACAATTTGGAATCTCCATTTCCAAGACTAGCTCTTTATGCATTAATTATTTACTCGTTTTGTTGTATTTGACATTAGAATATTCATGTGAGCCCAAATTAAAATATATTAGTTGTTTCAGGTCCTTAAAAACTCACTAAATGTAATCAAATCATTAAAAAAATAATGTGTGACCCTCTGAGCGTGTTTGTAAAATCTTGAAAGATAGCTAGTTGAGTTGTCCCGGAAACTAGTCTTGCTAATTTGACCCCCAAATCGTGCCCAGTTGTCCCTAAACCTCTGGATTCGAAGATTTATAATATTAGGGAACTATTTTTAATATTTTGGAGTTCCAAGGATCCTTGTAGTATACTTCATCCTCGCTGATGTTCAAAACATAAATGGTCCCAGTACATTATGCATAGGATTCTTGAGATTATGCATTCTTGTGACTAAAATTTTATGAAATATGAATTGGTGTGTCTTTGATTGTTTACTTAGACCTACTATTAAATTTTTCAGATCCATTTCATGCGCTTATTTGAAATGAGAGAAGTCCGAGTTTGCACTAAATTTGTTTTAGGCAATTCTAGTTTCATTTCTAGCACCTAGTTGTTTATTTTTGTGAATTGGACAGTGTGCATGTCCTTATGCTTGAGTTAGTGTGCCTTAAAATAACTTAGGTACATTATATTCTTGGGGAAATAGGATCCATTCTATACGAGGTAAAACTCAAGGTAAATTATTTTTGTCTCTAGGGGGTCTACCCACCACCTATTTAAAAGAGGTGATACAATACCGTTCAAGGGATAACTTATTTCCCCCTACTTGATGAGGATTCTTAGTGGCCAAAAACGGGATATATACCCTATAGGTTACTGTCATGGGATACTATCAGTACTTAAATTGGAGTTTTTGGTGCACTGCTCCTAGTGCTCATCGTTATAATCGATCATTTGTTACATTTGTTGGTCGACGTCTCCAATTGGTTCACAACCATTGGCATGAGAGCCTTTGGAAGGTCCAATAATAATTTGAGTGGAAGGAATGTAGTTCATAGAGACATATTTACATTTTATTTTGTGGATCTATGTTATATGATAAAATTTTGAAATATTTAAATGTACCCTTATAAATTTGCATGCATTTGCTTCTGAGGTTTGAATGCATTTGAAAGAGTAATGGGTGAGACCTTTATGATTAAAACAAAAGTCCCTTATTTGGTCAGAGTTTAACTTTCAAAAATTAAATTGTCTTGTGATGTTTGAATGCATTTGAAATTTGTTCATGGAGATCTCAAACAACATGTTTGACAAGCTAAAACCATGGTATATTAGGTCAAACACAATTTGTGACACATGTTGTTGTCAATAGAATGTTGAATTTCAAGTCTATTATGACACATTTATAGACTTTTGGAAAAGCACTAGTAGGGTGAACTATCTCCTCCCATGATGTGAGATTTTTGTTTCTACTATACTATGCAAAAGGAATCCCGAGGATCTGTTTTTCAACAAAAGATGTGTAGGTGGAAGAAGATCCCCTAAATGTGGTAATTTGGCATTGTTTCATAGACATTTCACATTAATTTTAGAACACTCTAAACTGTCAAATATCATAGTTACGTGGAAGAGATATGAGTATGTTACCATGGGTGTATCGTATTCTTCAACTACACCAGGATAAAAGGATCAACTTGCTTGAGGACAAAATTCATATTCTAGAGTTCATGGAGAAATTCCAAAATTAGATTTATAAATATATAAAACACTCTCATAGCTCTAAGTGGAAAGCTACTAAACTCAAGCATTCTCATGAGGTGTTTGATATGGGCACAATCTTGTCAGTGGTAGACTTCGAAGAGAACTGCACATTTTCTTCCCAAACTGAGATATAGAGTGAGTAATATCATACTGATTAGGTGTCAATATCCGTACATGTTTTGTACAGACATGATCATGAAAACATTGATGGTATGGATAACACTCCTTACTTACGCAATGTGATTAAAGAGTACCATTTTTATGTTAGTGATGATTGTGAACATGACACATAGTTTGTTCAACATTGATTTGTATTGATTTATGACTCATTTAAAAAGAATGGGGTGCTGATATTTACATAACATTGGATTTGGTAAGATGGGTGTATAGCATAATTCAAATCGGCATGCTCTTTTTATTGGTTGAGTCTTCTTCATAAAGAGACAAGAGTTAGACATAGTTGGGTTTTTTTTAAACACAACACATAAAGGGAGAGAATGATGGTGCAAGCACCTATGTGAAACAAGCACTTAGAAGATACCAGATGAGTCATCGTGCAACCCAACTCAATTTATCTACAGAAGTAGTTGACTAGTGCACATTTCATTTGGGACACAAAGGTCATGAACAGGAAACGTCGATGCGCAGGTGGGATGGTACAATGGTGTACTTTAAGCTCACATTTTGAATGTTCTTTGAAACATTGTCTTAGTCGAATATTTATATTTTGATTGTACATGCATGTCAATGCATGTTCTTTTGAAATGTTTTCGTTGGCGATGTGAATAGATTAATTACTTGGTATTGTGAGACAATACCTGGAACAATGGAATTACAGTCCATTCAGAGTAAGGACATAGGAAACATCTTTTCCATAGAAACAAGAAAATATGCATGCTTTTGTGAGTTTCACATCGATACAAATGGTTATGACCATGATAAATGCCAAAAATGTTGGAAATATGAAACCATGGTGTTGTTAGGGAAAGTGTTCCTGTGGCTAGGGTCGAGGCCACCAACGTACTAGGGGTATAAAGACTGAACAAGGGGTATAAAGATGTGAAAGAATAAATTGAACAAGGTTTCAAGGGTTATAAGGGTTCATACCTTACATACTGAAGGTTTATCCAAGATTCCCTTTAGCCCTCCTCTTGCTCTCCAATCCAAGAGACCTGCAATACAACTTAAAACCTTACTCAAACCAATTTGACCACATATAAAACAATGATAATCAAGATAATACGAAACCCTAATCTGATAATCATTAGCATATGATCATAAACATAGATGTAATATCCATTACACAATGATTTGGAAAGGGAAAAACATCAAATCTTTATTAACAAATCGAATAAGTACAATATATACCTTCTCCTCATGCAAGGCACCTTGTGAAACCTTCGATATGGATCTCCTTCTTATCTTCTCCAAGAATATTAGCCTCCAAACTCAGCAATAAGGGGAGATTATGGCTAGGGAAAAGGTAGGGGGGATGAGAGTCCCAATTTCACCAACATAACAATGCCAAAGTCTAAGTCCCCTTTCATGGACCCCTCTCCCTCTCTTATATAGTTATCTGAAGAGTTAGGATAAAAAATGGATCAATTACAACCAAAGGAGCAGTTCCAAAACCACCCAAACTTTGAGAATTTTCCACATTTTGACATTTTTTTACCACTTCAGGGTATACACGTGGGTTTCCTTCTACAAACTCATGAATGGGTCAAAAAAATCCATTTTTCAGGGTATTTCCAAGCATTTTCAGGAGTTTGTGCCTTCTAAAAAGTTTCTCCTTGGTCTGATACCTTTGCAATGGTCTAGAAAATAGGTTAAACAAAGTTATAGAACTCCAGATATGGCCCTTCCATACACATGTTCCCTTTGAGTGACTAACAACAGCTTTCATGAAGTGTCGTCATGCGACAAAACATGTAAAAGTTCTCATGGATGGAGAAGTGTCATTTTGGGCTATAACAGATGCCCCCTAATCTATGAGGTTAGATGGGAAGACTATAGCCGAAATACATTATAAAAAAGGAAACGATTGAATCACAGAGTCAGAGAAAGTAGAGAATCCAAGATAGTAGGCTCAAGCAAAGGTACCTAAAAGAGAGATAAATGTCAGACAAACTAATCTCTGGGACATACATGTCCATATACAAATGATGGCTATAAAGATACAAGGAAGATCCCACATGTGTATAATTGTTGTAACTATCATGGTCGCACCATATGCAAAAAGGTGCCATGTAAAATCTAGAGGAGACATGGCCACAAATGAACAGCGTGGATACAGGCTCAAAAATCGATCATAGCCACAAGAATACAAGGTGGATCTATGTCTCAACAACTGTCATATGAGGTGTGACAAGGTCTGGCACAACTCAGGTAATATCAAACAAGGATGATGCTACTGTTGACCCAAGGTCTTCAAGCCAAACCTCCCAAAGGTACGAATATGAACCATGTGAATAGATAAGTTGAAGTCTAACATGGAGGAAACTATTCGATTACCTATCATTGATGAAAACTATTAACAAACACGAGGGAAACCGCCATTAATGAAAATGGACCCAAAGGTACCTAGTACATTTTAACAAGTGTGAATAAGTGGTATTGAAGTCGAAAACCTGAAGAATCCATCGAGTAGGATACATTAAGGTATTCCCACTACCCAATAGCGAGGGAAAATGCCACTGATGGCTACAATCCCCAAGGTACTATCATAAACCCTAAATCTCATTCCCAGAACAAGATGTGTAGGAAGAGATCCGTTGGAAGGAAGGATATAAGGCATCCTCCATCATCCAACACAAGGGAAGTCAAAGATTTATTGATTTGGAACTGGGACAAAGTTTTGCAACAAGAACTGTCGAAGGAACTAATGTAATGAACTGATACCGGGGAGTGGCCGACATAGAAGGTCAAGGAAACTGCAGATTGGCCAAAAATGGTTTTATCCTTGAACAGTGAGCATGACACAAACATGACTTGGGCATATTTAGAACAAAAGGATGAACGATACAAATCTACAATGTAGGGAGACATTGACAGATTATCTATATAATTGGAAAAGGAACCAACTAGAGGAGTGAGAAATCTAAGATCGGGATTAATACAAGGTCAAAAATTAGAACCCAACTGTTAATTGACTCAAAACTGGTGCTTTGTTCAAGGATACAAGACTAGCTGCCATGATAAAAGGACATATGAATGAACTTCCCTTTCCTTCTTTCTTGTAAAGGTTTAACTAGTCCAAGAAAGCAAACTTTAGACCTTCTTCATTGTTGGAAAGGTTGAAGAAGAGATAGAAGAAGGCTCGATAAAGAACTGATTCTTGGATTTTACGAGCCTGAATTAGTGAATGCTCGACGATGTTTTCACAACTTTGAGAGTCTGAAAATGCCAAAGAATACTTTGGGGGGGGGGGGGTTCGTAAGATGAACCAAGGTATTCTTTTTTCGTAGTTAGTTGGCAAGGTCCGAAAAAGGGTTAAACTATCACCATACTGGTGCTCCTTCAAAAGAAAGCAGAATGCTTTAGTTTTAACGAGCGTGAAGGAAAGAAATATCACTGAATGCTTTTGTCCTAAAGTTTTAGCGAGCATGATAATGACATAAAGAACGCTCATAATATTTTTCATGGTTTAAACCAGAGCACGAAAAAGAGAAAAGTAAGCTCAAACGGGTTCCTTTTTCATAAATTTAATCCTCCGAGACTGAAAAAGAGATAAACCTATACTTGGAAATACTCTTCTAGTCAGAAATAACTAGAGTGTTCTTTTGTCGTAAGTAATCCACATGGATCAGAAAAGGGTTAAACTTATACCGATATGGATGTTCCTTCACATCCTTTAACAAGTTTAAAAGAACAAGCAAACTCAGAAATATAGTCATATTTAGGGAGTCATACCCAGGCTTGAAGATGACTCCATATAACTTTCCCGTAAAGTTTTAACAAGCCCAGAAAAGTCAACTCATGGACTCCTTACTGTTTTTAACGAGCTCAAAGGAAAGCAGGAATAATTCTGTAAATGCGAGGAGATGAGTGTCAGAGGCATGCGGTACTAGTTCCAAGCACGAGGAACAAGCCTAAGCATAGTGCAAGGAACATGAGCAATATAAGGACACTCAGGGAGCGTCTTCTCCAGGTAAAAGGTTTCAAGTTGAAACGATAAAATGATAAAAGGTTGAGCGATGATGAGATCATAGATGACGCTTATATAAATATCTGAAAATGTGAAAGTTGGCATCAGGATTATAAGCGCAAGAGGGTTGTAAGGAAATGCGGTTACAACTTGAACAAAAGGGCAAGACTAGTAAGCAGTTGTGAATCCAACTAATAAACCTATCTCCAAGGAAAAATATTACCAAGATCATATTCAAAATAAAAGGTCTGATACAAGTCACTTTGGTAGAAATAGTTGCAACTTTGTTATCTTCCACAAAATGAATATTCAAGGAAGAATCGACCGAAGAAGATTCTATAGTGCCAAGGAATGAGGATTTATAATCAGTAAGATCAACCTCAAGAGGAAACCTAAAGTTGGCATAGATGATAGGGTCTGCAAGAATAGACTCAACATCATAGGAGTCGAAAATTTTACAAGAAGATTCAAACTCATCAGGATCACCGACTTCCTGCTCTACGAGAAAGTCCAAAGACTCGATAGTGTCAAAGCTTGAGGATTGATCATCAGGAATATCAAACTCAATAAGAAATTCAGAGTTGGATTTAATCACAACTGAGTCAACATCGATAAGAAGGTCAAACTATATCATAGACTCTAGGAATACTTCATTAGATGGAAGTAGACCATCCCAGATAGGACATATGTCTAAACATTCAATTGGATCAATAGGGTGGAGAGAAAGCTACAAAGTCCCCATTGGATAGATCACTCGTTCAACTGATGGGGCTGAGTCCCAAGAATATAAGCATGAATGCAGAGGCTTCTTCTTAGTGGAAATTGGACACAAGGGATATGAGACCACATAATTCACCCATCGCAGGGGAGTGTCTATCGAAACATTGGGAATTAACAAAGGATAGGCTTGGTCTACAGTTGGGTCAAGAGGGGGATCAATGAATGTATGTTGACCAATAGTGACAATACTTTCATTGTGAGGAAAATACATCACACGAAATAGCGTATACACCACAACTTTCATAGCATAAACATAATTAAGCCCAAGGAGCATATTGAAGTCCAAGAGGTCCTTTATCACCATAAAATCAACTAAGATGGTCTTCCCACCCAAAGTAACATATGTTTGAGTAAGAAATCCCAAAGTATGGCTAGTTCTTCTATTAAAAGCCAGTAACTGACTATCAGTCAACATAAGGCTGGGAGATCCTAAGCCTCCCCAAGCACGTGCGGATAAAATACTAACAGAGGCTCCTTCATCTACAATACAATGGGCAATCATATAGTGTTCAATTTGGACCTTTATTTTAAAAAGTGTATCTGAAAGACGGCGTGACTTAGTTAGGCTATCCCAATTAAAGGAAGAAATATGAGAGCTTGGCAGGGGTTTATTCGAAGCGAAGTCAGTGCCCCCTTGTCCATAAGGTTCTGAACCGGCATTGAAGAAAACATGACTAGCAGACAATTCACTCTCTAAAGGAAGAGTTGGATTGATCGAAGATGACATCGATTCAACCACTTAATGAAGGTCAATCTCCAAAGGAATAGTGGGATTGACCAAATATGACATTGGTTCAATCACTTGATAAAGGTCACTCTCTTAAGTGAGAGTGGGATTGACCAAAGATCGCATTGGCTCAACCACTCGATCAACCATCGGTTTAATAGGTTGTTGGGAAACTACAGGTTGTTCAGGAGAAGGATATCCTTGAGACTCATACCACACTCTTCGTACTTCTGCAATAGCAGGGCACTGATGAGTAAGATGATCTCCCTCACAAAGATTACAAGGTAACTTAAGCTTGCGTTTTGAATATTTAGTTTTCTCAACGGTGTCAACATGACTTGCATTGGTTGATTATTTTCCCCCAGCATGACCTCTAGAGGATGGGTAGTTAGGATCAACATGACTTGTAGAGGTTCAGTGAGTGTCCCCAACATGACTTCTAGAGGCTGGGTGACTGGATCCAACATGACTTGTATAGGTTGGATGTGTGTGCCCAACATGACTTAGAAAGACTAGGTGGATTCCCCCAACATGACTTTCAGAGGCTTGCAGGTTAGGTCCAACATGACTGGCAGAGGTTGGACAGATGACCCCAGCATGACCTGTAGAGGTTGGGTGACTTCCCCCTTGCTTTAATATCTTCTTCATATTCTTCCTTCTTTTAATCCCTTTATAATATAGGTTACTAGTATCAAAAATTTCACCGCATTAGGTGGAAGAAGGAGGAGATGTTGGTATTGGTAAAGGGGAGACATTGTTTTGATTCCCTTGATATAAGGTGCTTGCTTGATAAGAATTAGGAGAATTCAAGACAATTAGAGTGGAAAACAACCAAGCTAGTATCCCTAGGGTGAATCCAAGCAAATTCAAGGTGGCCATAATGGGAACACCAACATTCCAAGTAAAAGGAAAAACACAAGAATCCCCTGACATGGGGGTCTCCTGGTTGGTGTTCATAGGGGTACTAGACATAGTTTCAGACTCAATAAAGAAGACAAATTATGAGGTCAACTGGAAACCAACAACACAGAGATCATACCACTAGAATAAAAACCTAAGTGTCCATACTAAACACACAAGGATACCTTCCAAAGGAGAGTCTGGGATGATGAGCACCCAGAACTAACCAGTGAAGGGAGAAAAACAATTACCCAAGGTCCTGATACAATCACTTTGGGGCAATCATTTAAATCATCAAACACTTTTCCAAGGAGTTGCATGGGGTTTCCTCCCACATATTCCCTGGGTACAGTGGAAATAGCCTTCCATCGTCACCCGTGTAGAGTCCTGGGGGTCAAGATGCTAAGGCTACCAATATCACAAAGAAAGTTCAGTGGAACATTCATCAGTCCAGTCGATGCGCATGGGAAGGGTAGCTAAGCCCAAAAATAAAACAGTACCAGGAACCACACAGGGCCGGAAGTAGGTACTGAGTGAGTAGCCAGATGTGCAACATCTTTGGTGTATGCTCAACCATGGAGGGGTATCTCCACCACTCAGTATCGCACAACCCTGTGCTTGGCTCCTATGTTAGAGGATCTTTCCATTTTCCTTCTTTATGATATTGGGTTTCCTAAACGAAAGGCCATTATGTTTGAGTTTGAAGTTTTGGGAATTTAAAGATAACGCTAACCCAAACCACTTCAGGGGATACACGCGGGTTTCCTTCTAAAACATCGTGAGGGAAATGCATGTTTCCTTCTATAAACTCATAAATGGGTCAAAAAATCCATTTTCCTGGTATTTGCAAGCATTTTCAGGAGTTGGTGTCTTCTACAAAGTTGTTTCTTAGTATGATACCTTTCCAATGGTATAGGAAAGAGGTTAAATGGAGTTACAAAAATCTAGATATGGCCCTTCCATACATAGGTTTCCTTTGAGTGACTTCCAACAGCATTCATGAAGTGTCATCATGCGACAAAACATGTAAAAGTCGTCAGAGAAGTAGAAGTGTCATTTTGGGCTATAACACATGGAAATGTGTCCCTATTAACCCTAAGGGTCCTCATCCAATTCCTACATGGAAAGAGATGCACATTGAAGATGTCATGGTATCATTAGATCATGATCGGGTTTCTAACGTGGTCAGGGAAGGTATGAAAATGAACATTAACCATAGTTTACGCATTATATATATCACATTATTTTATTTGGAATCTCTATTTGGATGTTCAAACTTCCAAACTGGTACTTGAATATAAGTACATTTTATTAACAAAATTTAATCCTTATGACATGTGATGTATTTGTTGTCATTGCACCCCTAGAAAATGAAGAGAATATTTCATATTATATAATGCAATGTACCCAGATTAAAAGCAGGTTGGTGATATAATTTTTTGTGTTCCCAACCAAGTTTCAAGTTTTCTTCAGAACATAACGTTTAATTCCCAAACTCCATTGTTAAGTAACTATTGTAAATGAAATTTCATACATAAAAACTACATGGAAATTTTGAACATTTTTTCAATGACATCAATTTAAAAATAGTCGGGCCATAAAAATGTAAAACTTAGGATTTTAGCCAAATTGGCTAGGAAAAATCCTGAAGGGACTTGATGAGAGAGATAATTTTATTTTCCTTTTCAAGGTAAATGTACAACATAATAATAACAAGAAAAATCCAACGTATCTCAACCCCAAAAGTGTCAGTACCTCAAAAATAGTGTTGTACTTTTTCTCGTTTTCTGTGCAACTTGTGTCTCAAAACTTGTGCCCTTCTTAGACTGTATGGATTGCAAAAAACATATTGTAATTGATCCTTGAAATTCATGCCACTATCAAGCTTCAACATAGGAATTGATGCCCCTCTACCAACAAACTTCTACCTTGAAATTTGTGCCTTGCTACAACAATTTCTCTTCTGATTCTTTCCTTGCTACAATAATATTCTTAACAAAATTGTTCCTTTACAAACAACATTTAATGGTGTATGACCTCTCTAGGAAAACATGCTTACTACATAAATTTCTACCTTGGAATCCATGCTTTTCTACTGTACTATTTTTCTAGGAAATCGTGCCCTTCAATTTCTTGGAATTTATGCAAGGGTTTGTCTCCTTCTCCCTTTTGAATTCTCCTCTCTTGCTCTCTTTATCCAAATCACTTGGTGAATAATGATGCATATTTCACTAGCTTCTCCCCTTCTTGTTCATGGTAACTTCCACTTGAGATCCAATAAGCAATATTAGATCTTGGGCCAATGAGATCTAAGACTCACATTAAATGCTCGTTAAATGGTTTTTAATGCACCCATCCATTTAAATGCATAATGATCATTTAAATAGTGCCCACGTTGTATTTGTGATAAAGTCACCTATTAATTAAAAATATGAAGTCAATTTTTTTAATTAAAAGGTCATGAAGTCAATTTTTTAATTAAACCAAAAACACACTTTATAAAGTGAATTTATATCACATAAAGTAATTCACACTTTAATAAAGTGACCAGGGACCACATTAGATCTTTTTTTACCCCTAGGAATATAAGGTGGAAAACACTTGCCTTGGTACAAATTTTAACACTCCCTCTTACAAAGGAAAGTGTTTCTCACAACCCCTAACTTGTCTCTGAAGTTATTGAACTTGCCTCTCTCCAAAGACTTCGTCAGAAAATCAGCCACCTGGTCCATAGAATGAATGTATTGAAACTCCACTGCACTTCTCTAGACATAGTCATGAATGAAGTGATATATGATCTCAATTTGTTTCATCTTGTCGTGAAAAATTGGATTCTCTGAAAGCTTAATGCAACTTTGATTATCACAGTAAATCACTATTGGTTTCAAATATTGATCAAATAACCCAACCAACAACTTTCAAATCCAAATGGACTCACAACTGGCCTAATTGGATTCCATATATTATGTTTTTGCGAAACTCAATGCAACTAACTTCTATTCATGATTGAACCAAGACATCGTTGTTGATCCCAGACTTAAACAACACTCAGGTGCACTCTTCCGGTTTACCACACCACCTGTCCAAACAAAATATGTATAGCCAATCAAACTGGATCCCTCTTGTCTCCTATAGTCCATACCAAAATCCATTGTACAATGCAAGTACCTCAACACATGTTTTGCAGCAATCCAGTGAACTCTCCGAGGATCCACCATGAACTGGATCAAAGTGTTTATTGCAAAACAAATATTCGGCCTGGTGTTGATCAAACACTTCAACAAAACAATGAGCTGGTAATATATTGTTAGATCCAGCAAGTCTCCCTCAGAGGCATGAAGCTTATTCCAATTAGTGATCATATGTGTAGTCATCGATCTACAATCCTACATCTGAAATATCTCCAGAATATCTATGGCATACTTCCCATGTATGAGGAAGATGTGGCCCGACTCCTGCCACACTTCTAGACCAAATATTAATGCATCAACCTAATGTCTTTTATCTCAAACTTCAATGCAAGATATTTCTTGCACTCTGCAATGAGTCTATATGTACCTATAATGATCAAGTCATCTACATACAACACCAGAATAAGTGAATCCTCACCAACCATAATGTAGTAAAGGTTTGGATATGCCTTACTTTTATGGAACCCAAACTTCCGTAGATATGCATCAATCCTGGAATACCAAGTTCTCAAATATTGCTTCATCCCGTAAAGGTCCTTGTTCAATTTGCACACATGGGAATCTTTCCCATGCACCTTGAATTCTTTTGGTTTCTCCATGTACACCCCCTCCTCTAAGATACCATTTAGAAATGTTTTCTTCACATCCATCTAATGAATACTCCAACCCATCTCTGTGGCAATAGAGATCACATGTATAATAGAGGAGTACCTAGCCACTAGAAAAAATGTCTCATCATAATATACTCCCTCTATTTATGAGAATCCATGAACTACAAATTGAGTCATATACTTCTTGATGCTACCATCAGCAGCATACTTGATTTTATAGAGCCACCGAGAAGTTGCAACTAACTTATCCTCTGGTCTTGGATCACCTCCCACACATCATTCTTCATGATGAAAATGTACTCTTCCACCATGGCATCTATCCATACCTTATGTCTAGTTTCCTCCTAGAAAATGGAAGGATCTAACTCACGAAGACTAGTCACCACTTCCATGTAGCTAAAAAATATCTCAAGTGATTTTCTCTCTTGACCTCCCTCTTGGGTTTCTCCATAGACTATGTAGCTTCCTTCAAAGTCTCTTTAATCCATTTTGGCTTCCTCTTCTTTGAACTAGCCTTTAGTGGGGAAACCAACTGTTGTACATCCTCATCTGACACCTGTCTACTTGAATAAGTAGCACTAGAGGTCTGAGATATTGTGACTGGTGAACTAGAACCAAGGGAATTAGTACTACGTGAAAACAAACATGGTGAATATGTAATATGAAAACCTATACCTGTACTTAGAAACCTATGGATTGAACCTAAATATCATGTAACTTGTGGACCAGCCACTCCTGATACCTATGATGCTACTCCCTCTGAAGATGAACTATGAGATGTGCTCACATGTGATGCAAGATACTATTTCTCCTCCTACTCTAACTCTTGAGACTTTCAAAAGCCCCGTGTTAGTGCCAGAAATTGTTCTCTGGCTACTAAAGAACAAGCCAACACAATCTCAAAATTAAAATTAAATAAAATAGGTTTTAGGGTTTTGGTTTATGGTTTTGGTTTTAAAATATTCATCAGCAAGGAGGAAATAAACATCCACAAGCTAATACAGAACTGAATCATGCAAGTTGGATAAACTGGGGATCAAACACATCCCAATAAGCCATAAACATTACACATGAAATACTAATTCCACCCACAGGCTACAAGCATTTACATGAATAAAACTTTAAACAGGAAATGAAATTGTAGACTAAGCAATCAACCAGATCAGAAATGAAAAAGCATGACAGGTAAAAGGGCTTATCAATTTATATATAATCAATAACAGTCATCCCCTTACATAAGAGTTATAAATGCTAGCTTGAGAAATCAAACCTCCAAAGCCTCTCCTTGAGTGAAAAAGCCCCCCACAAAACTGTATGTTTGTCTTCCTTTTATCATTAAAAAAGTAAAGTAGTTCCATAAATACCTTCTAGGTCTAAATTTGAAACAATTACATCAATTAGTTACATGATAACTCAAAATATTTAAAGATAATTAACCCAAAAATAACAAATCGGATTTGGGGAAATTTGGCGAATTTCTGAAATTTGGGTCTCAAAGACTCCTTCATATCTCTCGATATAGGACACCTGTGCAAAAACTGAGAGACATTTTTCTAAATGAGTATGTTGTGAACAAAAATCTCTCTTGGTTTTTCAAAATTCCCCTTCAATTGATCGCAATATGTTCTGTAAATGCGTGACTAAAACAGGAAATTATTAAATAATTCAAACCCTGAAAATAGGCCACAAAGATGAATTTGAATTTGTCAAACGATAATAGCTGTTGCAAAACTGAGAGAGGTTTTTGTGAATGAGTCCGTTGTGGACAACAACCCCTTTTTTTTTCCTAAATTCATTTCCATATCCTCGTGATCTGCTCCCAATGACAATGACAAAAACAGGAAAAACAGAGCTGCTACAGGAATCTCCTCATGAAAATATTTGACAAAGGACTAAAAAATGAGAGTTAGATTATAAATCAAAACTTGGAATAAACTTTTATTATAAGTTTTTGAAAGCTTAAATATGTACATATTAACTAATAAGCCCAAAATACAAACCTTAAAACTAAAAGGATGAAATAATTCAACCATTAAAAGCATTAAATCCAACCAAAATTATTGATTGTCAAAAATTCTTAAAATCAACATAAAATGTAAAATCATTTTAAACCAACGGTTGAAAATTAGGACAAAAAGAACAGATAAATTAAGAACAAGATCTAGTTATAACATCTGGCTCTTGCTGCGGGATGAAGTCCTCCTTGTGAGGCTTCAAGAACCTGTAGACCTTGTGCCTTATTCATTGGGTGATGGAGTCATTTACCAAATCTCTGTAACTTTCTCAAAATCTGAACACATACCTCTGAAATGACAAAATACTACTACAAACCAGCATACTGAAAAGCATCTACATGCTCATATAGCGATCTTATTCTGCTATTTACTTCTACTTCTAATCGAAGGAAACAACCCAATCAAGTGTAATCATACTTCCAGTGAAGCCAAGAAACCATTTGACTGAGAATCATAATTCCATGCATGTTACTGTTTGAGAAAACCCACAAAAGATGTGATAAATGCAATAAAGAGTCTGTAGGCAGTTGATACTTATGATTAGAAATAGGAAGTATGCCAAAATCTGGAGCATTAGAAACCTTTGAAAAATACAACTCCATCCAAGAAGCCACGGGATCATGAAATTTTTGGTTTAAAACTTCAATGTCTTCATTATATTCATCATAAAGTGAAGCATTCTTTTCCTCTCCATTGTTGTTATTTTTAAACTTTGGCTCAAGAATGGAAACCAAGGGCTCTTCAAACTGTTTCTCGACCTTTAAATAAAACCCTTCATCAAAACTTGAACAAATAAAATTCTGAAAGTGACCATAAGTCAAGAATGACAGCTTATTTCTTATATCAATAGTAAGAGGTTGAAGACAAGCAACTTCTTCTTCATAACATGATAATCTCATAGCATGAACTAGGAAATTTCTACTATAATCCACTGAAAGTATATTATCATCTAAAACGTCAGCAAACTGATATGAAGAATCAACACAAGCGTCATTTATATCCTTGTTCATATGAAAATCTAAAAATGATGAAGAAAACTCTCTTAAATCTAAATGATACATATGTTCTTCTTCATGTTCATAAGCTTGTATATCTTCAACATGAGCCCGATCTCGAAGCATTTTGCAAGCTCGGATGTTCTCCTCCACTCCTTTTGCATCCTCAAACAATTGTCTTAAAGATGATGATTTCCTTTGTAACAGGAAAAAGACAAGATCTGAATGTTGAGCCATAACATAATATACCATATCAAGTTTTTTTGAAGGTCTGATCTCCGGAGGCATACTGATATAAAAACTTTGAAACCTCCAATTAAATTTAGTAATTGGCTCATCATTCTCTCTTTTCAAACTATAAAATTTGGAAAGAAATTGATCATAAGATTTATTCTTACCCCAATACTTCAAAAATACATCATGTAACTCTTCCCATGATCCAATTGAATCAGCTTTTAAATTTCGAAACCAAAACCCAACATCTCCAGCAAAGGATTTCGAAAATAACCTCATGACAACATCCTCATGCATGATTTCAAAATTGTCAATGAAATTATGAAAAGATTCTAAATGCTTCTCTGTTGTAATATGGTCTTTTCCATTAAAATGGGGAAGATATTCAACAAAGTAGGAAGGGTAAGGATGTAAGAGAGATGGCAGCCTAAGAGGTTTAAACATCTTTTGTCTGAGTCTATACTGAAAATCTGTGAGTTGAAAATGAGGTTCAACAAGATGTTCGCAAGTTTCAACAGTGATGGTAGAAGGTAATAGATTAGCTTTATTCTCTCCAAGATTACCAGAATAATCAGCATCAAGAGATATGGGTATATGTATATCATGTTGCACATGTATTTCAAATGAAGGAATAGGATCAACATCAATAAAACAAGAAGAATGCAAATTTTCTTCTTCCAAAGAGGGATACAAACTTAAAGGTTTATGATCATCGGAATAGACAAAACAAAAAATAATTCTTTTGACATGCAATGGAAAATACAGGAAAGAACTGATGAATAAGAGAAAAACCTCATGGAGGAAAGTAACAAGCTGATACCCAGTCTTTCCATTTGGCTTCTTCATTTTTCTGTCAACAAAATTCTCCTTGAAGTGGAATCTTTAATCGTGGATTCGCCGGTGAAAAATTGTAGTCTAAAAGATTTTCTGACTTTGTTCACCTCTCAAAATCAGATGAATAATGATATCCCAAGGAAGATATACTTCAGCTTCGTCCCCGGCAACGGCGCCAAAGATGTTAGTGCCAGAAATTGTTCTCAAACTACTAAAGAACAAACCAACACAATCTCAAAAGTAAAATTAAATAAAATAGGTTTTAGGATTTTGGTTTATGGTTTTGGTTTTAAAATCTTCATCAGCAAGGAGGAAATAAACATCCACAAGATAATACAGAACTGAATCATGCAAGTTGGATAAACTGGGGATCAAACACATCCCAATAAGCCATAAACATTACACATGAAATACTAATTCCACCCACAGGCTGCAAGCATTTACATGAATAAAACTTTAAACAGGAAATGAAATTGTAGACTAAGCAATCAGCCAGATCAGAAATGAAAAAGCATGACAGGTAAAAGGGCTTATCAATTTATATATAATCAATAACAGTCATCCACTTACATAAGAGTTATAAATTCTAGCTTGAGAAATCAAACCTCCAAAGCCTCTCCTTGAGTGAAAAATCCCCCCACAAAACTGTATGTTTGTCTTCCTTTTATCATTAAAAAAGTAAAGTAGTTCCATAACTACCTTCTAGGTCGAAATTTGAAACAGTTACATCAATTACTTACATGATAACTCAAAATCTTTAAAGACAATTAACCCAAAAATAACAAATCGGATTTGGGGAAATTTGGCGAATTTCTGAAATTTGGGTCTCAAAGACGCCTTCATATCTCTCTATCTGGGACACCTATGCAAAAAATGAGAGATTTTTTTGTACATGAGTATGTTATAAACAAAAACCTCTCTTGGTTTTTCAAAATTCCCCTTCAATTGATCGTAATACGTTCTGCAAATTTGTGACTAAAACATGAAATTATTAAATAATTCAAACCCTGAAAATAGGCCACAAAGATGAATTCGAATATCTCAAACGATAATAGTTGTTGCAAAACTGAGAGAGGTTTTTGTGAATGAGTCTGTTGTGGACAACAAATTCTTTTTTTTTTCCTGAATTCATTTCCATCTCCTCGTAATCTGCTCCCAATGACAATGACAAAAACAGGAAAAACAGAGCTGCTACAGGAATCTCCTCATGAAAATATTTGACAAAGGACTCAAAAATGAGAGTTAGATTATAAATCAAAACTTGGAATAAACTTTTATTATAAGTTTTTGAAAGCTTAAAGATGTACATATTAACTAATAATCCCAAAATACAAACCTTAAAACTAAAAAATGGAATAATTCAACCATTAAAAGCATTAAATCCAACCACAATTATTAATTGTCAAAAATTCTTAAAATCAACATAAAGTGTAAAATCATTTTAAACCAATGGTTGAAAATTAGGACAAAAAGAACAGATAAATTAAGAACAAGATCTAGTTATAACACCCTGCTTCTCCTCAAACATCACCTCCCTCCTCACAACAACTTTATTCTGTGCAGGAAGGTATATACGGAATGCCTTCGAAGTCTTGTCATAACCAACAAAGATTCCCTTCTCTGTAGTGTGCTCTAAACTTGTCCTTTTCTTAGAAGGGACATGAGAATATGTCAAGCATCAAAATATGAAGAAGTGGCATATCTCAGGATTCTTATGGGTGAACATATATTTAGGATTTTTACACCCCAAGGCTCAGTGTGGACTTTTGTTCTCAACATAAATAGCGGTACTACATGCCTCGTCCCATAGAAAGAAAGGAAAACTCTGATCATGAAGCATTGCTCTGGATTCTCCCATTATATCCATGTTATTCCTTTCAACAACTTCGTTCTACTATGGAGTATATGGAACAATCAAATGTCTCATGATACCCTCCTATCTGCAAAACTCATCAAACGCACTAGAGGTATACTCACCCCGATTCTCTGACTTGAGAACCCGAATATTCTTCCCTCTTTGGTTATTCACAAGAGATTTGAACTCTTTGAACCTCTTCAATACTTATTCCAATTTCTTGTTTTTCAGGAAGTAGATCCAAGTCTTCCTAGAGAATTCATCAATAAAAGTGACATGGTACTCAAAAAATGTCAACAAAGAATATGACATGGGACCACACAAATCAGAATGAATCAATTTGAGTACTCCTAGTGTCCTATTATCACTACTCAGAAAAGCAGTCTTGGTGTACTTACCCAAAGCACACCCTCTACACATACCACTTTTTTTGTGTGTCGAACTCAGGTAACCCTGTCACCATATCTTTCAGCATCCTCAAAGAAGGATGATGCAAATGATCCATACTCATGTGCCACAACTTGCACGGGTGATCACTATTTTTATTACTGTGTGCCAAAACATGATAAGGATGAAATAGTTACTTTTATAGTTTCTTGCATGTGAATCCAATCATAATTGAGGTAGTTGGAGCCGATCCTTTGGGAAAACATGTACTTTCCCATCTAGGACATACACTCCATATGCTATATCCTTAATAGTGGAAACTAATAAAAGGTTCTTCTTCAACACAAGGACATACAAGAAATCCCTTAATGTCATGGGATCCATGCATTCCCTCTAAAATATGATAGTCCCTCACCAAATTGCTTTGATAATAGTATCATCTCCCAACACCACCTCCAAGTCCAAGCTAGTATTAGTGAAATCAGAAAATAATCTCGTGCATGTTAGAATATTATAAACCCACTCCATACTTAGGATATAATAATTAATCATTTCTGGTTAATTTCCTAGGTTATAGACTAGGTAGTTGGCCTACACTTAAACCACTTGGTCAATACTTTCCATATTTACCCTAGGAGAACCTTTATATTGATTTTGGATATATTATTCCAACTTTATAGAATTCCCATATTAGTAATTGCGCCTTCCTACCATTTCTTCCTTTAGATAGCTTTTTATGTTATTCAGTGGATAAGGTAAAACTAGTCAACTAGGCAACTGCTATCTTTTGTGGCCAACTAATCCTCCATGATTTTCTCTTGAGATTCCATGATTAGCAATATTTTCCATCACTCACTCATGCTTTATCCAATTTGTGAGCTCTTGCACTGATTTGGAAAGTGCTTTAGTCACCTATGGGGGTTTTCATATTTGGTAAGTCTATTTTATGAGCTAGCATGAGTTGTCTCCTTAGAAACTCGATTTTACCTCTCAGGGATGTATTATTTATGTACACTATTGTTGATCAATAATACATGGAATATTCTCCAATCATTCTTCACTTCTGTTGTGTTTAGTATCATTATTCCTCTCTCTATTTTTCTTGTGCATGCTTGTGAGAAATATCTAGTACATAGATCTACATCCTGAATTTTTACATGGTATCAAAGCCCCAATTTATACATGGTATCAGATATCTTGGGTTATCAAGTTCTACATGTTATCAAATTTAAGGATCTCAAGCTATCAGCACTCTACAAGTATCAGAGCGCATCAAGCATCCAGTCCCTCTCTGAAGAAGAGCTTGATCTGGCTTACAAAGTATTTCTTCTAGTTTATTTTTCACAGGTTGTAGAGAGCATCTCCAAGAGCACAACAACAACTAAGCATGAATTTTTCTTCAGCTATGATTCTGAATCCTTTCAGTTATCATGAATGGAAAGCCAAGATTGGCATTTTATTGCGCAATAAGGGTCTCTACAGAGTTTCTATGGCTTTAGGGAATGAGCCAAATGTTGTTGTTGAGAAAGCAAAGTGGCATAATAGAATGGATGAAGCCTATGTATTTCTTTGTCTCTCACTTTCTATGGATCCTATTTTTTATCTTGATGGTTTGGCCACTCCAAACCAAGTGTGTACCAAACTTGAGTCTCTCTTTGGAGTATAAGATGAGGTAAGAGCACATCGATTGGAGAATGAGTTAATCTCATCAAGACCAAGCACTTCGAATCCATTGAAGGGTTCTTTACCAAATTATAGTCACTTAATATTTTTCTCAAACAATTTGGGATTGAGAATAAGGAAGATCAATTGATTCTTTCCATCCTTGCAAAATTGGGTCCTGAATACTCACTTTTTTTGTCAACTTTCCATGTTACTAGGCTTGCTATTTTGAATTTGAAAATGCCTTCTTTGAGTGCATTCATTGATTCACTTACAAAAGAGAAAGACAAATTGATTCATATGGGGGCTCTTAAAATCTCCAAAAGAAAATACCATGGCCTTATAATTCAAGGAATGAAGAATGCAAAGTCAAAATAAAAGCAAAAAGTGAAAGAGAAGAAGCCAAATTCAAATGATGAAGATGAAGATTCAATTCCCAGTGATGAAGGTTCGAATTCAATGAAGAAAGTCAACAAGAAAGGGAGATAATCCAAGTGTTCTTATTGAAACAAAGAATTTCATTCTGAGAAGAAGTGTTTCAAGAATAAAATGGAAATCATGGCTCAGTTGTGTGAAAAGCACAACATTGATGTACCAGATGAACTAGAGAAGCCTATTAAATCCCTAGAGCATGGTCACAGAGCGCAATCCCAAGGTAATAAAAATTATGCCTTGAGTGCCAAAGTTAAATAATTTTCTCAATTCTATGATATAGATTCATTTTCTAATATATCAGAATCATATTTCTCAGTTTCTTCCTTGATTAAAACACCTATCAATTCACTAGATCCATCTCCCAATAATTGTGTTTTTCACTAGTTCCTAACTTGTCTTTATCCAGCTCTTTCTCACTCCATTCAATTGCTTCAAATTCTGATTTAGAAGTAATTTTTCAGGATTATATGCATATTATGACATCATCCATACCATTTACCCATCCTTCGAATAATCATAAGACTATATAAACCCCAAGTTCAGTAGTTGATTCCTCCATGATTCGTATGCATTGTCACTTGTTTCTGTTGGTTTCAAGTCTTGTCTATTTTTCACTGGTGGTTATCTGTGAAATTAGCCATGTTTGGACTTCTATTACACATTTTTGGATCTAATATAAACATCTATGGTTCATATTTCAATTCCATATACCATTCATATTTACTCATCCATCAGTTTTACCCAATTGCACATCATTTTCCTACTATGGCCTCGTATACTCATTGAGACACTATACCTCTGGTTTTTTATGCTCCATATGTCAATAATTCTGATATTTCATAGTCTTTTAAGCCTCATTTTAAAATTGGGAAGATGCTACAACAGTTTGGAAGGAAGATACATGGTCCAATTCAAGCTATACAAGGAACTGATTGTATTGAAATTTTTACTCTTTGGGAAGGAGTATGGACATGCCTCTTTTCCTTTACTAATTATGTTTTCAAATCAGAGTATTTTGGAAGTAAGAAGCATCCATATAATGCTCCTTCATCATCAGATGATGAGCTACAAGGATCATCTCCACTTGTTTTTTGCAAATATTACATTGATGCTCTAGCGCATGATCATGGAGTTCACAACTTCTTCATCAAGTTCTTCCCCAAGAAGTAGTTTAGTCAGCACATCCAAGTGAAGAAAAATATAGAGTGAAGACATGTTGTTCATTTCAATTTCATGTCCTTTTTGAGGGAGTATTTTCCCCGTGTGGTTTTGCTTCTTTCCTCGGTCTTTTAGACAAAATCATTGTAAAGGGTGACCATAGCCTTATTGTTGGGCCCTATATACATCTATATTTCTAATATTTTTCAGATATTCCACCATAAAGTCAAAAATTAAAGGGGGGTGTTAGAATATTATAAACCCACTCCATACTTAGGATATAATAAATAATCATTTCTAGTTAATTTCCTAGGTTCTAGACTAGGTAGTTGGCCTCCACTTGCACCACTTGGTCAATACTTTCCATATTTACCTCAGGAGCACCTTTATACTAAT
This sequence comes from Pseudotsuga menziesii, assembly GCA_001517045.1. Lineage (NCBI taxonomy): Eukaryota > Viridiplantae > Streptophyta > Pinopsida > Pinales > Pinaceae > Pseudotsuga > Pseudotsuga menziesii. The sequence goes on along the minus strand of LPNX010636855.1, from coordinate 286,645 downwards.
TCTAGATAGATTCTGCCAACTTTATTGGCTACCCAGATTAGTAATTGCTCCTTCCTTCCACTTCTACCTTTAGACTACTTTTTCCTGCTTTTCAGTGGATAAGGTAAAGCTAGTCAACTAGGCAACTGTTATCTTTTGTGGCCAACTCATCCTTTGTGATTTTCTCTCCAAATTCCATGATTAGAAATATTTTCCATCACTCATCATCACTCACTCATTCTTTATCTAATTCGTGATCTCTTGGACTGATTTGGAAAGTGCTTTAGTCGCCTATTGGGGTTTTTCATATTTGGTAAGTCTGCTTTATGAGCTAGCATGAGTTGTCTCCTTAGCAACTCGATTTTACCTCTCAAGGATGTATTATTTATGTACACTATTTTTGATCAATAATACATGGAATATTCTCCAATCATTCTTCACTTTTGTTGTGTTCAGTCTCATTATTCCTCTCTCTATTTTTCTTGTGCATGCTTGTGAGAAATATCTTGTAGTTAGATCTACATCCTAAATTTATACAAGGTATCGGAGCTCCAATTTCTATAGTGCACCTATCATATGTCTCGAAGCTCCACTTTAAATGAAGCAAGTGTATGGAGTGGTGGATTCATTCAACAAATGACCAACAAGAAAATAATACTCCCTCTGAACATCCACGTCAATGTTGTTAATAGATTCTCTCTTTGTACGACCTACATAGAGAGAAAAATATCTCTCAAACTGTGCAACATACTCATCAATATCTGTTGAAGTTATCATCTACTTCTTCTTATTATTCGAACACTCTCCAACATAGTGTCTAAACTTTTGAAAGCAAAGCACTTGAATTTGCTCATGTATTTCTTCTACTCAGTGCCCTGCTGCTTGGCCCCACCCTTGGGATCCTTCTTATACTTTTTATTCTTCCCTTTATCTACCAATTCCATATTCTCTTCATATTCCTTACTATGATATGAACTACCCTTTGCATAACCTCTCTAGGTCTCATCCTAAATGAAATCGTCCCAAAAACGATGCCAGGAAGGAATATGCTCTCGAGCTACAACAAACTCCACAAATATATCCCATGGATTTGTAACGCCATTCAAATCTATCTGTACTAAAACCACAATTGAATTTGGATTGATTTTAGTCCCCATTGTGACCCTCTAAAGACCTTTACTTCGAAATAGAATCTCTATGTCAACTTTCCATTCAAAATCATTGAATGGGTGAGTAATAGTGCCAAAGATTGCTCCATTGCAACTACCGTTGCATCCTTGGAGAAAATAAACCTACAAAAAATATTTGCAAGTATGTATTACTTCAATAGTATGCGCATTCAAGGGTGCATCACACCTCGGCAGACCACTTTGGATAGACCAAAATGACTAGAGGAAATTTTCCCAATAATTATGTGGAACCTCCACTATTGTTGGTGCAAAACTAGAAGCAAATACACTTGCAAAACATTCTAGAAACACTTAGAAATACTAATTTTCTTAGCAAAACTATGATAACATATGAAATTTTACACAGATTGATCTAGAAAGAAAAATAACCCACATTTGTTTCATAGAGATGCATAGAAAAAATGAGAGAATTCACCAGAGAGAAGGAGTTCCAATGAAATATTTTTTATTGATTTGTTATCCAAGATTATGTGGAGCATCCAAATATATTACAAATAAGGAAATTCATTATACATAAGATACATTTGAAATCCAATCATGTGGCGGCCTTATTTTTGTAGATTCCCATCACTAGATTTGATTTCCAGTTGTAACTCTGATATGTGGCGAGTTCACTGAGTTTAACTAATGGTAGGTGAACCATAATGGCATATGTGGGAGTTAATTGATGCATGAGAGCATGAGAGAATATAAATAAGGTGCATGAGATAGTTTAGTTGACTGCCAATGGTCATCGGTGCTCATATCAGTCAAGAATGCATGAATCAAGGAAAGTGCTCTGAGTCTCTAAATTTAAGGAGGCTCCTAAAATTTAGGAAATTGACTCAAGAGTTCCTAACATCATGGAAGAGGGCACATATGGTCCTAAAATCATGGAATAGGATGCATATGTGGATAGAAAAAAATGGCAAAACCAAAGTCCAGGATAATCAAACTGATGAGGACTATGCACTAGGAAGTCAATAAACATTATCCATGCACTAGGGAAAGAAAATAATGTTTCATGCCTAATGTCTATACGGGTAATGTATACCAACATGAAGAATCTACTAGCTTTGTGATAAAGTTAAGGTTTAGGTTTTAGGGTTTATGTTAACATGCACTCATAGGTAAAACATAAAGCTAAGTAATCCATGTACAACTCATTCACTCTCTTTCTCTTATTTTGTCATGATACCCTTTTGATGATCAGATACTCTAAGTAGGCCATGGACCATATTCAACAAATTAATCAATTGCATAGTTTTTAATTTCATATTCCTTAGCTTCTCATGCCAAAGTCTATTTCTAGTATTAGTATATTGGTTTTGAATGTCACCTACATGCTTGTTGGCCTCTCATTTTGTCATGATTTACTATTGTTTTGTTTCCATCTAGACCACCAATTTTACCTTATTATTTTGTCTCCATGCCAGTATTTCCTATATTTTCACACTTTCAAGATCAAGTTTACCTTTCCAAGCAAAAGGAGTTAAATTGTTGTTATTCCAAATATTTCTTTTGTTTTTAGTTAATTAAATTAATTTTCAGTTCTAATCTTACTAATGGTGGAAGTTTAGTTTTATTTTTGTACTAGATAAATATTTTATCGAATTATACACCAGTTCTTGTACTGATTCCATCTTCAGCAAAATGACTCCAACAATATATCATTCCAAGTGAGATGAATTGCTACAATTACTTGGTTTTGATGTCATGATCCAAGGTTAGGAGGTATCTACCTCTTCATCCACCAAATGGATATAAGGATTTGGTAGAGGGATTCATCATCATGGTTTGCTACTCATGGTTCCTTCTCAAGTCACACATGTGAAGAAAGGTACTCAGTCAAATATTTTCAATTAATTTTCGTTAGTTACCAAGAGGTTGTGTTGTGATATGGTTTGCGAGCAAACGATGCAAAATTAAGCAAAACAGTAGAAACCCCACTTGCAGAACATGATTTTTTATCTTAACCGTGAGATTTGTCTCAAAATTGACAACAGTTTTGGATTTATCGCATGATATTCAACACCAACCTACCCATATGGACTGTTACGCCCAACATTCAATATGGTCATTTTTCTCCAAGCTTAGCAAATTGGATGAACAAATATAAGGCTGAACATCAATTGTGTATGTAGCAGTATGATGTGAAGTGTTTCTTATTCTTCTTCTACTACTCATTTTTCTTCTTTCTTTGGTGTGGAGAGAGAGATGAGCATCATCGTTTTGTCATCTAAACTTGATTTTAATGGAAAATTTGTTTTTGTGATATTTTGAGCAACCTTTTGGGTTGAGTTCTTCACCCAGTGCGTAGACCAAATCAAGAAGACCCTTGGTCCAGGTGATGCATTCTTTATTTCTATATCATAGATTAGGATTTTAGTTTTTAGTTTTCTCTGTGTGTTTAATTTAGGTTTTGCATTTGTTTATGAATTCAATTCTTGTTTTTCCTTTTAGTCTGGCATTTGTTTAATCATTCCAATATTTTCCTTCAGATCAAAACAACTTGTCACTTTAACTCTCTCCCCAATGTGTTCCTTCTGTTCTCTCAATCACAATTTCTACCTCTTATCACCAATGTGATTCTCTACAATTGCACTTAGTACAATCTCTCTCCAACGTTGTCCATTAACCTATGATCACACTCTCAATAAACCATCTATTTGACCGTTTAGTGATCCATGTTATGCTATGTCGTATGTTGTATTGATAAATATATATATATATAAACTTGAGTTTCATATTCCATATGATGTAGGTTAGTTTGTATATATAAATTGTGTTGTATGGTTTATTCTTATTGTTTTGTTTATCCATTATATTTTTGTTACATATTTATATATTTATTTGTTAATATTATAAAGCGTTATATTGTTAGTTATTATACATGCCTCGGCAGGTATATTGTAATCGATTGCAAGTCAAACTCTTTTGACTTTGTATTAGTTGCTCTCTATCAAAAAAATTAAAATCTGTTTTGTAAAGTATAACTTAGGGATTTGTAAAATATTTTTTTTAATTTTGTTAAAAAACTATTTTGTAAACAACTTATTGGTGGATAGAAGATGATGTAAACTTTGGAATTTGGTATCTGGAATTGAGTTGACATGTGGTAACATGACATCATAATAATAAAATTAAAAAAATAAAAATTATATCCCATTGCCATCTATTATAGCAAGTGGTACCATCGGAGCCAGCTGTTCTGGTTTTTTTCAGACCTCGGGCCATGAGACGAGGGTGCATTAGCTTGGAAATGTCATCCACAACAACTAAATTGGAGTCGAGGTAAATGATTCTCCCGAGTCAAAGTGATATAATATGAAGCGCAAGTATGGAAAAGTTGTGTGAAGCTTAGCCTTGAGATCACGTTGGCGCTCGGACACCATGAAATGGAAGACTACATTCTCGGGACAAGCAACATGTTGG